>PTEX01000107.1:1450218-1639384 GCA_003342815.1 Eudromia elegans
CCTGCCGGCCGCCTGGAGCGGAGGCGGTGGCGGGCGCGGGCGCTGGGGCAGTGGGAGGAAGGGGAAGAAGGAGCCGATGGCGGCCGCGCGGCCAGGCAGCCCCCCGGCCACCCGCGCCTCCTCGGGGGGCGGCCCCGCGCGCGCCGGGCCTCGCCGCCATCTTGGCCGCTGCGGCCGGGAGCGGGAGCGGGGGCGCCGGGTCGCGCCGGGGAGGTACGTGCGGCCGGGGCGGCGGAGAGGGGAATCCCTGAGCGCGACACGCGGCAGGGCCTGCGAGGGCAGCGGGGAAGTGGCGGGGGCGGCTCGTCCGCCGTAGTGGCCCCGGTGCCCCCACCGGAACAAGTGCTCGGCCGCGGGGGCTGCGTGGAGCCGTGGCGGGAGCTCTGGCCTGCCGGGTTTCTGTGTACAGCCCGGCTAAAACGTCTGCGCAGGTCGCGCTTTGAAACCACCGCAGCGGGGGGAAGGCGGGTGCTGCTTAGGGAGGCCATTCAGTTCCCTTCCTTCAGGAGAAGGGGACGCGTCAAACGTGCCAGGCAGGTGAGAGCCTTGTCTTCAGTTACCCTCTGCAAAGCACTTATAGGAACGAGCCTTAGGAACGAGTAGTATTCACTTTCCCACTCCCTGATCTGCTACCCGAGTGGCTGTCTTGTGTCCACACGGCTCCTTGGTTTTCTCAGAACCCATTTGACAATGAGTCACAACAGTAGGTTGGTGCTGATAGGATTTCTCTGAGCATTTGTTTGCCCTCACAACCATAGATGAGCTGGTGCCCACGCAACCTCGGCTGTGCAGACAGCTGCCATTAGAGGTGGGCTGCTGCGTATGGGAATTCTTGGCTGGTCGCTGCAGGGAATGTAGGTGAAACCTCTTGGGGTTGCCTCCTTTAAGTAGAGTAATGACTCTTCTTTGTGCCTTCCTTCTTTTCTGCACACGCCCAAATTTTTTAGGATACGGTTCTGCTGAAGCAGAAGTCCCAGCAGAAGGGATACGGAATCTGCTTTCAAGTTGACAGGCACTAGCCATTCTTCCAGTCTGCTGGGATGGTTTGTGCCCAGTATGCTTGGCTCTAGTTTAAAGAGCAGGTTCACCATGAAGTGTAGCTATTTTATAGACAACCAAACTTCTTAATTCATAACAAATAATGGAAATTTGTGCATGTAGAAAGCAGATTGCAGTATGAGAGAGGAAAAGCTATTTTGCAAGGCAAGCACAAGCAAATCAAATTACTTGTGCAAGAGGTAAAATGATGGAAGCAACGTTTTATAAAAGGACTGACTATATCAGCCATGAGAGCAATTCAGCCAGCTGTTGCCAGCACGTTTGAGTTTTACACAGCTTCCCATTTATTAAAAAAAAAAAATCACTCTAAATGTCAAGAAGTTAATCTGTGATCTGTTGGATGCCATCTCAAAGCACAAACAAGTTAGGTTTTGATAAAGTGGGTTGGATAGATTTTCTACAGTCCTTGTGCACTTAGCTGAAAATTCCTCACAGAGGGCAAATTAAATATTAAGACCCCTCCACGTGCTCCAGGGCTTAATTTTTGGTGCCCTTGCCCAAAGTTTTCTGTTGTGCATGGTGATAGTTGAGTCCCAGTTACTCCTTCAAACAAAACTCTCCTTGCAAGTAGTTCTGATTTAGGCAATCTTAAAATATGATGATAAGATTTATTTCGGAAGTAGAAGTCCTTGAGGTAGAGAGGTATGAACGGCAGGGGACAAGTGGCAGCTGTACTTCATAGCTGTAATGGCAGGAAGAAACCTGATTAAACCTTTTTAAAAATGCAGAGAGTCTTCCTCTTATTCCTGACGTTTTTCGCCCACCTTATTTCCTATGTTTCATTCAAAACTTAAGTAATAATACACAGAAAACAGGTTAAATATTTTAAATGCTTTTTTAACATCCATTTAACAGTTGGTATTATGAAGCCTAATTTTATTGGTTTGAACACCAGAATTAAGGAGTGCAGCTTGTGCGTTTCTCATGGAAGAGAACGAGAAGTGGGGGGAAAAAAAGGTCCCACCATTAATTTACCTTCTTTTTAGCACCTGGATTTTGAACTAGTTGTGGCACAGTGCACACGTCTTAGGAGCTGTCCTTGTGAGCAGGATTCCAGTGATACCCACTGCTCTGCTCTAGTATTTCAGTACTGTGTGGCTCTTTGGAAGCTGTGCGTGTCCTTTCTTGAACCTAGAATGGCTCTTAAAATAGAGCGTATGAAAAAAGAACAGTTAAATGCCGGCGCTGTCTCTTCAGCATGTCATACTTGCTGAAGCCATGTGTTGGGACAGCATGATGGAAAATACCTTCCTAAGGAACTGCTCGGGCAAGGCTTTCATTTCCCGTGGTTGAATCCGCTGTTGCTGTGGCCCTTTGCAGTTCTCTGGTTTGGCTGGAATATGAGCCTAATTATCCGTCTGTTCCTGCAGATCCCTTTGACAGGAAATGTGATGAGACGTTGACCCTATCAGAGTCAATTTAGTCCTCTCTGTCTCTCTGTCTGTTTCTTTGGTGTCATTTCCAGAGAATGAATTTTTTAAATAGTCCCTTAGTAGTCCTAAATCAACTGACTTTGATGTGATTTGTGTTAGAGCTTCAGTTCCATCTTCATGTAAAAAATATGGTCCTAGCAGTCAATTTTTTTTTTTTCTTTTCCTAAGCAATTCTATTAGATTTTCCACTTTTACAGTGTTGCTTTTAGTTCTTGCAGAAACCAAACAGAATGCAATTATTCAGTATCTAATTCTGTTGGATTATTCTGGAGCTAATATTGTTGTGTTGGCAATATATATGCCATTGCCAGCCATTAGAGGTTTTATGCTGAAACTAAAATGAACAAAGACAGCATGCAAACATGTTTTTGGAAAGCCTATCTGCCAGTAGATGGAATAGTGCACAAATTCTTACGTAGGCTATGGTTCTTGATTAAAAAAAAAAATCATGGAGGTGGTGAGAAAGGTAGTTATGGATACTAAATATTAATTTAAGACAAGTTCATCATATATTGGAAGGACTACTTCCCTTCAACGACAGTTTCAGAAAGTTATAGTGAAAAAAATGATGCTGTTTAGTCCTTAATAGAAATAACCTTGTTGATAAAATGTGTCTAAGTAGTTATTGCTCAGATATAGCACTTAGTGTTATGTTAGCGTTGGTTTGATTCTTAGACTTTAACTTGAATAATGAGGAAGGACACCAGGCAGTTCATAAGAATGATTGCAAATACATATTTCCCTCATAGTATGGATACCTAGGCTCACATATCTTATAAGTGAAAAGATTAGTGTTACTTAAGCAGCAGCGGTATCATATGCCAACAGTGTTAGGAGCCTCACAAAAGTGGTAGTTAGAGAACACCCACATATTAGTGAGACCTGAGACTTGCAGGTGCTTCGGTTTGAACCACAAATACTGCATCACAACTACTGCTGTTGTATCAAGGTCAACCCAACTAGTTACATACATGTTCAGAGCTGTTATGCTCGCTGTCTTGTAAATGTTACTGACGTAATCAATAGGATGTTTCTTCATTAGGTTTGATATTCTAAGAGATGATGAATAGGCTTGGGGCAGTGGGAAATGTAAGTTATCTGGTTTTGTCATGCAGCACATCCTGAATTTATAGGAAAAAGCTGAACTGCTGACCATCTGGCTGAGGCAAAAATACTAGCTTCAAAATAGAAACAGATCCACCCCTTAGTTTATTCATTTCTCCAGATTACTTTAAACGTTAGATTGCTTTTCACTAAAAGTTCATCTCCACAAATATATACCAGAGGCTCAGACAATCCACTCCCACTAATCCTTCCACCATTCAGGGCAGTGCTGCTAAATACCAGGAACACAGGAGCTCTGGAATACTTTGCCAGTGATAGTATGTTCAGACTTTTCTGGGATTATTTGTTACAGCACATCCCATATTGAGACATTCTCAGTAATTATTACTAGTTCTGAAGGGTAGTTGCAGAGGCCAGTGATTAATTCCTTACTAGCTGCTTTTCAGAGCTTTGACTGTAACTCAGCTCAGTGTTACAGAAAAGCAATTGGCTAGAGTATCTTTGTAGTGATTAAATTTTAGAGTACCCAATTGTGGCTGAGGACAAGCATATGCTGTCAGTGCTGTTCCCAGGAACACAGCATTTCCCTCTTCCCAATGAAATCTACTTTGCCTGTGAACTTGCTGTGAGTTTTGTCCAGATGTTTCTTTGTTGAGAGAGAGAAGAAATTGCAATATCCAAATTTCAAAAAAATCCAAAGTCAAAAGAAAAGATAAAGATTTTAAATCAGCATATTGAAGACAGAACTTGTCTTCTTTTGTGAGGACTCAAATTCTGGTGGAATAGAAGTGACTGCATAGAATTATGTGAAATTTCCTACATCAGAGCTCCTGACTTGGTTGGGAAGTCCGTGAGAGGAAACTGGGAAGCCTCTGCTGGGTTAAGTGTACTGCAGCACCTTGTGAGATCATGCACAGTTAGGCTGCTGTGCTGTTAAAAATGATTGTGAATGGCTTGCTCTGGACTAAAGATGCAAGCAGTAATCCCGGTAGATCTTTAGTCTGCCTCACCCAAATGCCTAAAACAGAGATAGAGGAGATGTCCTTTTGAAATATTCCTTTCGTTGTAAGATATCGAGCATCAATACCCATCTTAATGGGTTGATGCCACTTGTTTGGCAGGACGTGTTTCTCAGCAGGTCCAAGGAGGTGATGGGTTGATTCTCCCCCTCTGCTCAGTGCTGGCAAGGGCACATCGGTAGGACTGTGTCCTCCAGGTCTGGGATTCCCAGTGTGAGAGAGACATGGAGCCACTGGAGTGAGTCCAGTGCAGCGCTACTAAGGTGATTAAGGGATTAGAGCATCTTCTTTATGAAGAAAGACTGAGAGAGTTAGGCCTGTTCAGCATGAAGAAGAGGAGACTGAGAGGGCATCTTATCAATGTATATAAATATCTTAAAGGAGGTTTTGGCAGCACAAATTCTCACAACTGGTATCTGGGCTGGTTGGGGCAGGAACACAGATGAGTAGAGAGAAGCCATGGTTGAGCGGCCCTTCTGGCTACCCGGGCTCTCATGTTGTCTCTCCAGTCATGGCCTAGCATCATCAGTGGGATTTTTGGCCAAAGAGGTGGCTGTGCTGGCAGAGTCATTTCACCTAGCAGGAGAGCTCAGTGTGATCATGGCACAATTATGTGACAGTACACAGTTAGCAATTGCGTTGGCCTGCTGGGCTGCCTTTATTTAAGTGTATAGTAAGAAATGCAGCCATTGCTGATAGACTTCATGGGCTTCAAGAGCAGAAGAAGTGCTAGGGCTAATGGTGCTTCGCTGTGCTCGACGGGTGCCCCGCGCTGCAGCATTGCCCCACGCAGCTGTCCGTGGTTCTGCACAGAGAGCTGAGCACCACGCCTGCTCTAAAGGGGAATCTTATCGGTGCAGCCCGCACTGCTCATACTGCAGCTCCTCCCTGCAGCTCCATGTGCCTGCACTGGGAGCTGGGCTTTATCTCTGCTAACAGATAGGCTCTTGTGTCCATATTACAATGTATAGAGAACTATTCTGAGCTTTATAGCTGATCACCTTCATATGTTTGGGCTGCGCTGGTGTGGAACAATACTGACATTCAGTGGTTGATTATACTCGCCACTATTGTTTGACTATCCGGGAGATTTTGGAGGGGTTTAATGTTCAGTGCTGGCTAAACTCAGAACACATTTGGTTAAATGGGATTAGAGTGATTGTGCCAAGGCTGCTTTACAAGAATGCTGTGTTCGCAGGATAGAAGTTGTCAGTTTTGTTAGCAAAGTAAGATAGAGATGAATGTGATCCGTCAAACTTGCAGTAGTGCTGCATTGTAGATTTGTTTTCTCTCCCACTCCTAAACAAATTGACACTTAAAGTTTCCAAATTAAAATCCTTTTGCATACTATGTTGGCTTAATAGGGTCTTTCCATCCATATATTGACTATCGCTTTTTGTGTATCTACCAGCAAAGACTGTGCTCTTTACAGGAGGTAGCTAAGACATGGTCGTGGTGGAGGTGAACATGTCTGTATCTTGTGTGTGAAAGAGCAGTAGAGAGGGCACCTTGCAAAGCGGCGCCTTGGCTGCCTCTCACCACTGCAGCCATAGATGGAGGGAACTAGCTTGCTGGCTGCCCTCTTGGTTACTCATTTTTCACCTTCCTAGGTGAGCTTTGGGAGACATAATTCTGTATATCAATATTTCTGGGCTCAGACCCTTTCTCAGTGTTACAAGTGAGGTGAAGGTTGACCCTGTACTCTGCCCAGTTGAGCTCTAGACACAGCAACAAGAGTCCACTCCAGAACTATGTTTTTTTTTTCCCCAGTGCCCTAGGGCATGCCGTGTTTAGACTCCTTAAAATCTCCATGGAATTGGGCTATTTCCATCAAGATGCTTCCGTGCTGCGCCAGAATTACGTTAGTTAAGAGGCAGAGCTTATCTCTGTTTTGAATGAATGAAGTCTGGTAGGTTTTGCTGTTTGGCTTTTCCTCGACAGGCAGAATTGTTGATGCTTTTAGTGTCCCCAGTGCCAAGCGTGCTGCTGCATGGTCACTATTCCCACTCTTTCCAGTCACAACTGCACTTCTCCAAAGGCTGGATGAAGCTCAGTTACCACCAGCGTGTGCTCTTTTCACTCTCTACCATGGCAATGGCCCAGGTCAGGAAGCTGATCTGACCGAAACTTTTTTTTTTTTTTTTTTAATTGGGGGTAGGGGTGGGATCAGTTATTTTATTTTTTTTTTGCTGGATCAGTTTTCTAATATAGATAACTACATAACCACATAACTGCTTATATCAATACCTGGAAGGAGCAAGAATGAAAAGCCAGGATGTAGGAACATCTTTTTCAACTATAGAAAAGACTTTGTGGGATATAAGTAATGGGTTAATGGCAGCTCAAGGAGTCTGTGCTTGGTTATATTTTGTTTTGTTTTGTTTTGTTTTGTTTTCTAAGCCTGAATTTAACTTTCTCTTTTGTCAGAGGACAGTTACACTGAAAGTCTTGCAAGGCATTATACCTGTCTCACGTCGAGACTGAAGAGTTAAGCAGGTCAAACAACATTTATCTATTCTACCAAAGCAGAGAAAATCATTTATTCACTTCTAGTTTCAGCTACTGTTTCATTGAAAGATGAGAAATAGACTAGGAATTAGTTTTAAGAACAGGCAGACAAGTTTATTTTCCCATGAATGAAATGAAGTGTCAGAGCCCAAGACATGTTTTTATAAATCCCGAAGGATACAAGAATAAAAGGGTTACATTCTTGGTTACATTCTTTGCTTAGAGCTTCTTGTTTCATGAGTTAGTCCGAGATGTTTTAGAGATGCTTTACAGGCTTTTTTTTTTTTTCTTTTTTTTTCCCATGTGTATCAAATACATTCGAGGTAATTTTATTTAATTAAAACATATGTTAACTTCCGAGTTTGTGTAATTCTGGTGAATTCCAGCCCATTATCCAGGGCTGCTTAGTATAAGTCATACCTAAAAGAGTGTTTGGCTAGCAAATAAGAAACACTATTTTCTCCTTAGTGAGTGAAAGCTGCCAAACAGAGTATATTTAAGGGACATCAGTGTTCAGTTGTGTGTGTGTGTAAATGTAATGCAGACTCCTCTGCTGCACAAAAAGTAGGAAACTTCATGTATAAGGTGTCCATCCATCCCTCTTATTAAACAACATGTATAAATGGGTGCCAACCGGTGAGAATCTTACTCAACACTGCTGAATAAGGATGAAAGTAGAAATTGAGGGTGCCAGCTTCTTGCTTAAGTTGTGACATATATTAATGACTTAATCCACTTTGAGTGTAACCTTTCCCCTAAATAAAGAAAACTCTATGTAAAACCAGCAGTAAAGCAGTACCTTGTTCTTAGCTTCATTCACAATAAATGCTAAAAAAATAACCATTATAATAAAGGGGACCTGAGAGAACAAAAATGTTGATTCCTCAATCCTTTTGCTTGTTTTAACTTGTTTAAATATGTTTCCAACAGAAAATGATCCACAGTCTGTTTCTTATAAACTGTTCTGGTGATATATTCTTGGAGAAGCACTGGAAGAGCGTTGTGAGCCAATCTGTGTGTGATTATTTCTTTGAAGCCCAGGAGAAAGCAGTCGATGTTGAAAATGTGCCTCCTGTCATCCCAACGCCACATCACTACCTCATCAGCATCTATCGGGACAAAATCTTCTTTGTGTCTGTCATACAGACAGAAGTGCCACCACTCTTTGTAATCGAATTTCTGCACCGAGTAGCAGATACTTTTCAGGTGTGTTACTATTAAGGAATTTTAAGACTGAAAAAATTCCAAGGCAAATTTTATGCAAACTTCTTTTCAAGAAAGGCAATAAAGCCTCCTGTCACAACATTCTCCTTGGCAATTTTTAAGTCATGTGTTGGTTTATGAAGTACAAAAGAAAGGAAGGTTTATCTTGTGTATTCACTTGATTTACAGATACCAGTGCACATGCACTAAATCCAAATGCTAATTTATAAAAGCTGCCTTGTTTCTGTAAGCTTTTGTACTGTTCATATTATAGCGATGACCTGAGCTAGCACTCAGTCACGGAGCAGTCTGTAGGGAGGGCAGCAGTGCTGAGCGAGAGTTCAATTTCAACCTGTTTCTGGCAGATACTGGAAACAAAAGAACCTCAGTGGAGACTGGGCCTGGTTAAAAGATCTTTTTTATATTTCACTGCAGTCTTCTGACTGAAGATGTATTCATGTTCACAAGTGGGAGAACCCTGGGACACAAATCCAGAGCAAACCATATTGCATTCATTTCTTTATTCACACTGTCCATGTTTCTAATTACATGGTAAATGCAACATTAACATGTAGTGCAATGAGGCTATAGAAGTAGCTAGTCATTTTCGTCAGAGGTTTTCTGTAAGCATTAAAAATAAAAAAAAGGCATTTTAACAGGAATAAAAATCCTGCTCTTTGTAATGTGTGATTTGTTTAGGATTACTTTGGCGAGTGTTCTGAGACCGCAATTAAGGACAATGTAGTTATTGTGTACGAGCTGCTAGAAGAAATGTTGGACAATGGCTTTCCACTGGCAACAGAATCCAACATACTGAAGGAGCTGATTAAGCCTCCCACAATTTTGCGCTCCGTTGTCAACTCCATCACAGGTATGAACATAAATAATTTTCAGAGGTGTTTTATTGCTTAAAAATCCAGTGCCATCATACTTTTTAACTAAAAAATAATACCGCATTGATCTGAACGTGCAAGTTCAGGCCCTAGTCCTTCTACTTACCTTGATTAATTGCTGAGTGAAGGCAGCTTACTCTGTATTTGCAGTTTAGGCCTGGGCCCTTTGATATCCTTCAGGGCAATGTCTGGTCCAGCCACAGCTGCTGAAGTCCCTCAGGAGGAGCAGGACACAGCTCAGGCCGCAGTTAATAGGGACAGATGCTCTGGGATGCCAAGTCTTGAATAATGCTGGGGTGCTGGAGAAAGTTATGCACACTATACACAATTACTGTGTGAAGATAAGGAACAGATACCTAACAGTAGTCCAATAAATCTTTGGTGGCTGGGAACAAATAATTTGAAGAGAAGCAAGTAGCCTCTCCTGAGCCTGCGCCCACATGCTCCCTGCCATCCTCAGCATCCATCACGTTTGGGGCTGTTGTCAACGGGCTCATGTCACAGTGACAGAGCCACACGAGTGTCTGCAGAGCTGATGGAACCTGCACGTCTGGCGAGCGGCTCACAGAGGGGTGGAGATGGCCAAGCAGTCGTGGGCACCTTGTGTTAGTTGTGGCAAGCAGCGTGCCACGGTGCTCCATGGAGCCATTCAGGAGAGCTGTGCCTCATCCCCCCATCTCTCCGCACCACAACATAATTGAGCAAGGGTAGTTTTAGGGAGGTTGATTATACCTCACAGGTAAGGGCAGCCCACTAGACTGGAAGAGGGAGAAACAGGGCTCGGGACCCTTACAAGGAACTGTGAAGTCTTGAATTGTAGCGTTTGAATCCTCTTGGGAATCTAACCCACCATCTGCTCCCACTCACAAATCTTTTGCTGACTTGAGCCTTGTGTTGTGCAAAGTGTGCTCTCCAAACTCTAAGTCTGGACACATACTTTAAATTAATTCAAATAACTTACTGAATGAAATTTTAGTGTTTCAGATTTTAGCTTTCCATTCTCAGAGTCAAAACCTTTTGATTCATAACTCTAATATCTGGAATACTCCTCTTAATTACTTACTGATTCTATGAGTTTCTTTTCACTTTCTTAAGGCAGTAGTAATGTGGGTGACACACTTCCCACTGGGCAGCTGTCCAACATTCCTTGGCGCAGAGCAGGGGTAAAATATACAAACAACGAAGCCTATTTTGATGTCATTGAAGAAATTGATGCAATTATAGACAAATCAGGTAAGATGATATATGAACTCGTACTTGTTTGTTGCATGTTTTTATATTTATTACTGATCTTTAGGGAGAATACAGTCCAACCACTTATCTGTGTTTATATGTGTGTTTTATATATGTATCTCCATATCTTAAATAGAAATATGCCGCCCATTTAAAACAACATGACCAAATATATATTTTTACTTCATTTTATAGTAGCAATATGCACTAGGCTGCTTAAAGAACATGCTATACACGTACAAGAAATATTTTGTACTGACATACTTAGTTTGTATTATTGTTTATCTCTTAAGAGACAAATGGAAAAAAAAATACAAAGCTTTAAATGTGATGATAAAATTATCTCCCTTATTCCTCCAAGAGTTATGGTGGACCCTACAAAAGCAGTCATTAGCTCTCTTCTGATAGCAAGAAGAAACTTGCTACAGATAACCAGATAGTATTGTTTGCCTTGTATATAAACTGGAGCCAGGTGTTACAAAGCATAAAATACTCCTTTCCTGTGAACAGATTAGAAAAATAATGTTATCTTCAAATACAGATTTTTTATTATGAAATTTAGCTGTGAAGAGGAATCTGCTAACTTTGGTGTGAATATCACCAGTTCTGGGGTTTGGAAAAAAGCTGATCCAAGAAGAAAAATGCTAGGCTGTAGCCAAGGTCCTGCTGCTCTGTTCATTAGCAAGGTTCACTGGTTGATAAGTTGTGGAGACAGAGAGGGGATTAAATCTCTAATTTCTCAATAATCATGTTAATTACAGTAGCCGATTTTTCTTGTCTCCATACATTAGTTCAACATACACATTTGAGCTCTGATCATCCTGGGGTCATAAGTGGCCATTGTGCAGCTTTTACTCTCAGTGGCACAAGGCTCAGAGCAGTTGGGATCCCTGTCAGTACATCCTGAAGGCTGCATGACACCCCTAGCTCAGGTGCACTTCTAAGAGCAGTCTGAGCAATTGTAGTCCAGACTCTGTGCTTATTTCTGTATTTATTTCAGTCCTAGTTATAGTGTGAGACCACTAAGATTATTTACATCTACTGACTGCCCACTGCTGTAATCATAACTACTCTTTTCTCCTGTTATTCTTCAGGGACATGCAGTGCAAGAATCTTCTTTCCTAACCTTCATTAGGACAGAGCAGTAGATAAGATTGCTTCCCTAGAATAGACGTTATCTTGTTTCACGGGCATATGGCTACATGCATTCATCTGAAACAGGATCGCTTCTTTTCAGGGGAAGTATTAACCCACAGTTTCTCTCCTCCTTTAACTGGGTCAGCAGTAGTTTCTGCTTGTTCTCTAACAACCTTTGCTTGTAGAGCTAATTAGTCCAGAGTCCTGCTCATGCCTTTCTGCCCTTACTGGTGATCTAAGGAAAGGTTCTTTCCTGGAGAAGGCACGTGGTAATCCTGCTTTTGTTTTTTTATTTCCCCCTACATGCACCTTTTTTTTAACTGTATATTAAACATTAAGATGTGTATTTAATCCTACTGTAAAATAAGCCACACCTCAGCTGTGGAAACCAAGGATAACAAGATCCTGAGCTGTAGCTCAAACCTACTGTGTGTTGATGTTGCCTGTTTTGATGTGGTTCAGCTCCCTGACAGCGCTGCACAACTGGCTGATTTCTGGAGGCAGAGGACAGGGGTGAAAGAAAGGAAAATTCAAAGCTTGCATGTCCTGAAATTCTTATCTGCTCATTGCTGGGAACCAGTTCAAGCACCTACAGTACAAAGCTTGGGTAACAGCTTGCACAAGTAGAATTTGCTGATATGGGACAAGCTGTTTGCTCTAACTCATATGTTTTAGTAAGCAGCCTAGGCCATAGGTAACTGGAATGGCCTTTTCTATCTGTGCTTGACGTGTTGATGAGTGCTGTGCAGATGGCCCATGTGCCCTCTCACTGCACCTCACTACATTTGTTACGCCCATAATAATCTTTTTTCTTTTCCTCCCCACCAGGTTCCACAGTCTTTGCAGAAATCCAAGGCGTTATTGACTCATGCATTAAGCTCTCAGGAATGCCCGATCTTTCTCTTTCTTTCATGGTAAATTTAGCAGTGTATTTGGCTGTTTTAATTGTTTGTTCTCTGGGTTTGTTCTGCTTAAAGAGGATTTAAACAACTTTAAAGTAATGCAACAACAGCTTCATAATATTACACTTGTGAAAAATAACATAATAAGCTTTGCCTTCAACTGTAGAAGTTACTGGTTGATCAGACGTGTGTCTGTTCACAAAAATATAGGAGCTTTGGTACCAGGTCAGATTAGAAGTCCATCTGAGTAATGTGTCTTGCTAATAGTCAGGAAAAATATTTAAGCATGTAAGAAATGAGTAAATGTGAGTAGCCTCGTTCAGGCTGCGCGTTTACACTCACTGCTTTGCCCCTTCTTACAGAACCCACGGCTGCTGGACGACGTCAGCTTCCATCCCTGTATTCGGTTCAAACGCTGGGAGTCCGAAAGAGTCCTTTCCTTCATCCCGCCGGACGGGAACTTCCGACTGATCTCCTACCGTGTCAGCTCACAGAAGTATGTTTGGGTTACACATGCTGGTTCTTTAACAGCACTGTTTAATGCTTTCCGTGCGGGTAACTGCAGATTTCCCTTTGTTACGAGGGGAATTTGTATCACTGCCAAAATCCACGTTCTCTCTTTCTGTTTACTCTAATGCTCCATTTTATTCTATAATAAGAAAAGTTGTGGGGTTTTTGGGTTTTTTGTTTTTTGTTTTTTGGGTTTTTTTAGCAGAGCTGCTGATACTAAATAATCACTGTTCAGTGGCATAAATCACATGTGATAATGTAGGGCTATTCACTCCTGGTAATTGATACTGCTGATAGATCTTTGTGATTAAGTATCCATAGAGGATCCTAACTTCATAAAAACAACAACAAAAAAACATTAAACCACAAATATTTGCAAACTCTCAGGTGACTGATGGCTGTTTTGAGAAGTAAGATTTCTTTAAAAAACACAAAGCGTAAGGACAGAGATTAGGAAAGGTGTGTTTTTGTTTTTTGTTTTTTTTTTTTTTTTCTCATAAATGATTCCCCACTAATCACTTAATCACTTGAGCAAAGGTGTTGAAGAGCTGAATATCACTTCTAGAATGAAAGAAGTTCTAACCTACGCCTGCCAGAGAAGCATAAGTTTATCAATTAAGAGTTTTTTTCCCCAGTGGAGGAACAGCCCTGATGCATGTACCTACTGTCTTCTTTCTGCAGCTTGGTGGCAATCCCTGTGTATGTGAAACACATGATCAGCTTTAAGGAGAACAGTTCTTCAGGAAGATTTGATGTTACCATTGGACCAAAACAGAACATGGGAAAAACAGTAGAAGGAGTCATCATGACGGTTCACATGCCAAAGGCAGTGCTCAACATGAACCTCACTTCTACGCAAGGCGCCTACACATTTGACCCTGTTACTAAAGTAAGTATTGTGGTTTTATTGGTTCAAATATCTAAGACTACAGTGGAGCAAGTTGTTCATATTATGGAGCACTAGAACACTGTACCATGCATAGTGCAAAACATTCCCTCAGCATGTTTTTGCATTTTGAAACTTTAAAGTTTGCCTTTTTCAATCTTAAGACCCAGATATGATTTCTCATTCTATCAGTCTGCAATCCACTCCTATATTTTTTTTTTTCAGTGGATGCAGCAGTATGTTACTGGAGCTTTCTTCTGTGTGTACTGCGATCTATGCACTTTAAAAAAGACATAGCTGCAGAAAATGCAGCAGACCTCAAAAGAGGTAGTCAGAAGAATAGAAGACAGGAGACGCAGGTCTTTTCCAAAAGATCTGCGTAAAGCCATACAGGAAGAAAAATAGAAAACAAATAGTATGAACGTCTGTATCTCGGAGACCTGCTTTCTCTATTGTTGTTTGAAACCTAAATTTTCCAGAGGTTCTGAAGCGTTTTAGTCCCCAGAAACCATTTGCTGGAATGTAGTCTGAGCTGAGCTGTTCTGTTGGCTCTTAGCACCCTGTTCCGAGATTCCTGCTGCGCTTGGAATTTCACAGTCAGTACTTGATTTTAAGTGGAGGTGAAAGCTTTCTGACTTAGATTTGATTCTAAAAGCAGCACCATCCCATTTTCTTAAAAAAACTGCCCTGAAGATTGTCATAACTAACAAATAAATTTTATGTTCCCCTCTCCCCACCAGGTGTTGGGATAACTCTAAGTAGATTTTTGTGTTCCTGGTATCCCCTGGAACAACAACTTGTCCCTTTTGTCAGAACTTAGTCTTCTGTTTTTCCCCTTAAACTCATTGGTCATAACCAGTGACAAGGCTTGGCTCTAAAATAGCTGCATGCTGAGCACACTCAAATGCATACTGTGTAATGAAGTGATGCCTGACTTGTTTAGCTTAAAAACAAACCCTGATGTACTTGAGCAGCACAGAGGAGCTGGGTACGTTCTTCAGGCTCGCTCTGCTTGTGCTGCCTCTCCCTTGGCTCTACAGAAATTGCAAACCTCTTGCTCTGTTGCTTTCTACTTACCACACAGTTGGATGGTAACTGCAAGACCTGGCTTCTTCAACTAGGAAAAAGTGGTGGGTTTTCTGCATTTAGCAAGAGGGTTTTTTTTTTTTTTTTTTGTTTACGGCAAGAACCACTACAGCAAGAAAAGCTCTTGTGTATGAGTAAAGTGCTGTTATTTCTAAGCCAATGAGTGCTACTAAGTGCTCAGCCCTGCTGAAGCAGAAGAAAGGCTGGAAGGAGGAGGAGCAGTGACCACAGCTGCTCTTTCCCCACAGCAGCAACTCCCAGGGCTGCAGGGCTGCTGATTCTCCCCCACCTGCAAACCAGGGCTTCGCCTGATCTTGCCCTCGGAGAGGGGTTCCTAAAGTGCTAGTGTTGCTGTTCTCCTTCCTGACAAGGTGTTAACGTGGGACGTGGGCAAGATCACTCCTCAGAAGCTACCCAATCTGAAGGGCATAGTGAACTTACAGTCCGGAGCCCCCAAGCCAGAGGAGAATCCAAGCTTAAACATCCAGTTTAAGATACAACAGCTTGCAATTTCAGGTGAGTGGGGGTAAGTGAGATTGAGGCTGCTGGAACAAGTAGAACAACAGGAAATAGAGCTTGTTATTGATTTTTTTTTTTTGCCTTTTTTAACCATTTAGTTTTCCTTCTTCAAAGTAATCTGCACAAAGCCTATAGAATAAGAACAAAAGTGAGTTTAAAGCAAACTCGAGGCCGTAGTGGGCAAACACTTAAGTTGCAGGAACAGCCTGCATCCAAAAACAGTCTTTGCACAATTAAGGCCTTAACAGAGCATAGCCCATTCAGCAAAGACTCCCTTTAGATAGAAGAAGGATGACTGAAGGCAACAGGATGAGGAGTGGTAGTGGATGTACTAACCATCCAGGTTGGTACCATTCATCATTCCTTTCTATCCTGGACTTGTTTAAGTAAAATAATGGTTTGTCCCAGTATAACAATAGAACTCTGCAGTGCCCTCCTAAGCTTGCAACCCATCCCTCTAAATTCAGCAAAACATAGCAGACCAAATGGCAGGATGCCAAAACTATTAGACACGAGAAACAGGAGTCAACCTGCGTCTGTTAGACCAGTAATAGCTGCTGGTATTTCCCTCAGTAACAGAGGGACTGCTGGTCCTTGAAATTATAATTTAAAGTGTGAAAGAAATTTTAAGATTTCTGCTTTCCTTCCTTCCTTTTAGTGGAAGCAAGGGGGTACTGGGCACAAGCTGAGGAAGTCATTTGCTCAGTATTTCTTCCTAGGAAGGAGGATGTGTCATTATGGAGTAGAACAGTTAGGAGGTGTTATCCCCCTCCCCTGCCTGCTTCCCAGGCTGCCAGTTAGGACTGAGTGACAAGAACTGTCCATTGGACTTCCTAACATTCTGGAAGAAAATGGAGACGACTTTGTAGCAGCTTGACAAGATTTTTAGTATTCTGCCTTAATCTTTGTACTCTTGCTTTTATTTTCCAGGATTAAAAGTAAATCGTCTGGACATGTATGGAGAAAAGTACAAGCCTTTTAAAGGTGTCAAATATATTACAAAAGCAGGAAAATTTCAAGTCAGAACATAAGAAGATTCTCTACTTCAAATGGAAATTGCCCTTAAGAAAACCAATCACCTAAATGACTGCTTAGTGACTTACATTGGCTATTAAGTAGGTGCCAATTGATAGACATTGATTAGTTTGAGATCCAAGCATTTGTGCACAGCAGGTCCTAAAATGAAAATGTAGCTTATTTTTTCTTAATAGGGCTTTAAAGTAAGGTACTTTTTTTTTCTAAGACACCCTCACCCGTTTTTACCGGATCGTTGTGCTGGTGCGTAGTTAGATGTAGGTCGTCCACTGAATGCCACAAACACTACACTGCCAAATCCGATACCAAAGCCCAGAGGCCAAGCACATTAAGGCGGCCAGCCAGCCTGTTGGGAGAGTCTGGGGCAGCTCCCTTAGCTGCTGCAGCCTGCAGAGAAAGCCCAGCTCCTCTCTTGGCCTGCTGCAGGCTGGTGTGCCATAAAACATCATGTAGTCCCTTCAGAAATGGAGAGTGGCAGAGGGATGGTTGGGGCTCCTAAAGGAGCCTTGGACATAGCAAATGTCACTCCTGAGAAAGAGCTGCTGCTGAAGGAGGAAAAGAAAAATGTTTTCCTTGTTGTTTACAAGAAACCGCCTTTCTTAAGAAGCATTTGCCTTAATCTGCTTTCATTTGTACCATCTGCAAAGGACCCGATAAACATTATTACATTCTGCATTAAATCAGGGGGGTGGTTGTTGCTTCAGAAGTCCACTTTCTTTCCATTCGGTCCCATCATATTCATCATTTTTTAAGAATACACTTGCAGAGAGCAAGGTCTATTTTTTATGTGAAGCCTGAGCTTTGATTCAGACGTGCCACTTGTTTGAAGTGGATGCCACCGGGTTTGTGCCATGTGTACATTGGAGCATAGCTTTTAGATAGCACAGTAGAAGTGTCAAATGTATTTAATGGTTGTGTGCTTTAATGTAATGAAATAAAGGGAACTCTACTGCAAATGCATCTCCTCTTGTGAAGTTGTCGGTAAACTATTTGTAATGCTCTCGTGTACCAGAGGGATCTGGTCCACAACTGAATGACAACTCTTTGCTGCTCTGTCACCAAACACAATCACTAGGCAAGCATCTAAAGTCTAAAGATGCAGGAGCAGGGTAGGGAAGCCCCCTTCTGTTTGTTAGCTAAGTGGATAACAATCCAGCAGTCCGGTCTGCACACTGAAGGGCTAACAGCCATTGTGAAAGCTGACCAAGGTTTTCTTCAGCATCAGCAGCAGCTGCCTATCCCTGTAAGTTTATATATGTCCCCAGTACCTGCCAGCTTTGGTACATACTGTTGGCTGAGACCAACACGTTTCAGACCTAAGAAAGCATGGGATAGTAGAGAATCTGTATTTCCCTAACCTAGTTCAGTCACCAAGTGATAAAGCAGTACGTGTTAACTTCTGATTAGTGCATGAACTCATTCGATAGGCCAAATATCACACTTGGGAACAAAACTGATTACAAACATAATCCAAGAGAAGAGGGAACCTACCTGAACGTTGCAGCGAGCCAGTGCGAGGAACCACGAGCACGCTGTCCATCGCTGACCTCAGCGGTGCCACCAGGACCAGCAGCCCACAGAACTCCCGAGTTTCTGAACCAACAGGAGATTTTGTAGATAAAACAGTGCTTTTACTGACTGGGGTTTTCAAGAAAGCCATGTGTTCTTCAGACAGACATTTCTTGAGAATTAGCAGATACAAAGCTTCCAGTTTACCATTTGCCATTTGGGGAATCCTCTCTCAGTTCCTTGCTCGTTTACTGCTGCACTGCATGTCACAGTGAACAACATCCTTCAGTTAAGCCAATTTTACTAAGAGTCTTGACTTAAGAGGTAATTGATACATCCTAAGCTTAAATCCCGAGTAACTAGAGCTGCTCTCTGCATGAGCAGCCTGGAAGTGCTCAAGTGACTCCATCGAGCAGGGACACCGTTACGGAAATGGATCCTAACGTGGTATTACAAATGGCTGGTTCTAACACGCTTCCCTTCCGCGTGCCCTTCTCCTGCACTGCAGTGTCTCAACCATCTCCCACAGCTCAGCCACCAGGGATGTGAAGCTCCTGGCTCTGCAGGGATTGATCCACACTTGGCACCACCAGGCCCATTGCCTACATCAACTACACTCACCCCTAGGAACAGCACCTGAGCCCAGAAATGCTTTTCCTGAGGGAAAAGGTTTTCCTAGTGCAAGGAAAGGTTTTTCTTGTGCCTTCCCGAGCGCCTGCTGGCCCCTGCCACCGCTCCAGACACAGGAACCTGCTCCGCTTTCCAGAGCTGGGGCTGTTCACTTCCTTCCCCATGAAAGGAACTGCAGCAGCCCCAGCATGAACTGCACCTCGTGCACAGCTTGAGCAAGGGGAGAGCGTCACCGCTAGGGAGGTGGCTCCGCCGCTTCCCATCCACGGACCCAGCTCCAGCACTGCAGAGCAAGGCTGCGAGGGGAATACGGAGAGCCCAGTCTGATGCTACGCAAGAGAACGGAGCTTAAATTCACATTCCTGACAACCAGTTGTTGTCAGCTGAAATTACAGCATAAACCTCAAATACAGCTTAGCCTAAACATTCATAAAAAGAAATTCGCATCCCTCTCCACATACACACACATTTACGGGCAAGGGAGAAGGATGAAACGAAACACACATTGGGTAGTAGTTGTGTTAACAGTCTCACAGCATCTACCTAAACTCATGACAGCCTCTCCTCCCTCAGCATTCAGGGGAAAAGAGCAACTGAAAAAATACCTGCATTTCATGCAGTGTAACTAAATACCAGGTGCCTTCCTGGGCTGTCAGACTGTGTTCTCATCTCAGTCCCCCCACCAAGAAAACCTGGGAAGTGAAAGGTTCGTGTGCTCTGCTGTACATGCTGTGAAATGTGCGAACACGTTAGATACAGCCCAAGACTTTGTGAATGGGGCTACGATGTTCTTGCTCTGAAGAACCACAAGAAACAGAGCAGGGATTCCCTGATACCTGCCCCTACTCCCAGCCAGGTTTGCCAAGTGAAACGCAGATGAACGAAGCAAACGCTCTGTGTTTGCCAGAGCTGCGGTTCCTTCCTTGTTGACCACAGGATCGGGTAAACCCCATCTCCAGTTTCCACAACTTGGCAGTACTAGAACAGATGACCATGAGTGCTCCACAAAAAATCCTCTCTCTTCCCACTAGGCCAGAGCTTCCAATAAACTACTACTGCTAATTTTACTGGTTCCAAAGCAACAACCCAGCTTGCTTAGTCCTCTTTTCCTGTTCCAAGACTTTCACACCTTTTTGTTCCAAGTATTTTAAACACACTATTATTTTGTGTATTTCGGGTGCTTCGTTTTTTTGTCCTCTCACCACGTTGTCATCAATCGTCTCTCGTTAATACTCACAGGCTAACGTTTGTACAAATGCATTTTTATTGTTTTAACAGACCAAAGAAAGAGGTTGAAAACATTAGACTATATAACACATTTTGGTTTATAAATGAAGCTTTATAGTGGTAAAACATTCGTAACTGACATTCATGGTCTTTTTCAAATTTTGCTGCATTTCAGGTCCAAAGACCAATAGTGTTCCAAAAAGCAGTAACCGCCCAAGGTGGACGAGCATCTCGGCTGCTAGAGAACGGTTCAAGACCCTAGAGCAAACACTCTGGAAGAGCCTCCGAGACAACCATGATTCGTAACATTCCCACCAACATTCCTCAATAAACAGAACGTGATCTTTGGCATAAACAATTATGTATTAAAGGCATTAGTAATATTGCATTAATATCAGTCAAGCAACTAAACAGTGATGCTAAAAACAACTCATGGAGAAGCCTGAATTAGGGCAAGAAGGGCCAGGGAAGGAAAAAGGAATGGGGGAAGAAGGAACATGGCAAAGAAACACAGGAAGGCTATTCAGAAGACTGCTTAAAAAAAACCCCCTAGCTATTCAGTGTTATTTACTATTAAATAGAAATTCCTACATTACAGTTATGGTAAAGACCTGGTACAAACCAACGAAATGCAAGACATTCAAGGTTAAGGCTCTGGCATCTCTTCCTCCCTCTTCCTGCTACAGGGAATTGCTGGAAGAGGAGGCTAAGGAAGGACCCCAAGTACCACATGGGTTTCCTCAGGCCCGGAGCCAGGCACGAGCTCAGGACCAACACCTCCTTCCCCGGTGTCCCGGGGCGGCTTGTCCCGGGCGGCTGCTCCTACAAATCAGGTTCACTTCCCTTTTTAGGCAACAGTGCAGTGGAAAGAAAAACAGAGAAAGCCCAAGTGGAGAGTGGCTGCTACAGACACGCCAAGGACTGCTGCCCAGCTCCTCCCCTGGGTCACCAGGCCAGCTGAGCAGCTTTGCCACAAGGGCACCTGAACCAAGGCAACCCCGACCAGGCGACGCTTCCCAGCAAGGGGGAACCAAGGGGTCCCCACGAGGCCAGTGCTGCTCTGGGCAGGAGCCTGGAGGATTCCTTGCAACAGAGACACCCATTCGAACACAGTAATTCCCTTCTCTGCCCAACGCCAGAGGAGACTATGGAGCAGTTAACACACGGATACATATAAAAGTATGTTCAATTATGGAAGCATAAAAATATCCCAAGTCCATTTATTATTAATAGATTTTTTTCTTAAAAAAAGACATACTAACACTTTGTTCTTTTGACTATTACTAGAACCTGAAACGGTTTTTGAATTTCAGGCCTCTCAAGTTTAAAAACAGTAAAAATATCTGAAAAGGGTTAATATTGGGAACCACTGACTGTCAGTAGCCATCTGCCTACCTAAGCATGGGATTGTGTGTCCCTGTAGTACTTGAATTCTGGAAAGCTTGTGCAAGTGCTGCTTCATTGCTGGAGATAAGGGCAGAGAGGCAAAAAGTCCTCCTGAATTGAACACTGTTATTCATCTACCATGATTGACTAGAATAACGGTGGATAGCACAAAAAAGGAGGAAAAAAAATGAATAATGCCCTGTGTATGTGCTCATTTGGTTTTCAAAAGAAAGGAGCCAGGGCATGACATTTGCTGGTCCTGGACATGATCACGTTTGAGTACGTACAGCTCTCTCCAGAGAACCACCATTTCTCAGCTCATGTCACTGAAGGGAGCAAGAAGGAAAGTTCTGTGATTTAAGGCCTGCAGCCACAAGGCTCGAGCTGCCCACAGTGTGACACCAACAGCCACCACAAAGCGTTTCGGACAGAACAAGAGCTCTGCAGTGCCCACCTAGAGCACGACAACAGGGTGACAAGGACAGCTCCAGTTTTTGTTGGCTTAACGTATTGTTGCCAGGCAAAATTAACAGCAAGAGAAAAATATCCTTTCAGCAAACTAGGACTTTTCATCTTCACAAGCCTTCTGCCTTCCTTTTTTTTTTTTTTTAAAAAAAATCCTCCCAGCATTCTCAGCAAACCTCAGCATGGGTTAAGAACAGCTAATATATTTCTATTGAGAAGTTCAATGTTTATCTATCCATGATTGTCCCTGTTTCGCTGCCAAGTAACACTGTTAGTGTCCTTTAGTGTCCTAGACTTTCAGTACAAGCTCAAAGTGAAATCCATACATTATATCATCACATGGAAACTACTGGAATATACAGTGCATAAATGAAATGTGCTTCCGGGATTACAAAATTCATCAAGAGGACCTTCAAAAGCAAACAAACGATAAAAAACTGTCTATTGTTGAAAGCAATTTTGACTTGTGTGATATCAAATGCTTTCCGAAGATCTGAAATGCATATTCATACAATTCATACCCTTAGAATGGGGCATTAGCCAAAGCTAATTTTAAGCTCTTCTACAGCACCTTTTGCTGTTAATGTTTTCCTCCTGTGTCAAATAAAAAGGCATTTTATGTCACAGACTACAATACTCATGTGACAGGTGCCTACTGATACCAGGGAGTCTTTCTGACCCAACGAAGGGTGAACCCGGCATCTGTTCTAATCTTAATGGACGCTGCTTCTGCTTCTCTCACAGTTTCCTTTACAGACTGCATGAGGTTCTGGGCATTGTGAACCAACATCTCAGTTGCCTGTGAAGAAAGGAAAAGAAAAATTGTTGGCAATGTATTACTGCGACATCAACATTCTGCCAACACTATCATGGTTACCCTAGGTTAAATTAGGAAAATAAACAATCAGTCTCTGGAAACCAAGTAATAGAGTGACTTAAAACAAGACTCTGTTTTTCTCACTGTCCATCTACTGAAAATTGAAGTAAAACTCCATGTCTCCGAGTTGACTGCTCTTTCCCAGAAACAACAACAACAAAAAGCGGTTTTCAGATGTGCAGGGTTAGGCAGCGTTGCCAGTTAAATGCCCAATAAAGTATTCTCACTACAGCCCCTAGAGGGTGCCAGTGCCCCTCATATCTCATCTGCTCTACAGCTTGGGAAGCCAACTTTTTGGCTAGTTCTGCTTCTTACTATGAAGTAATGAACAAACTGTTCATATAAAAGTTTCAATGAAAATAACCCTGTGACTTAGGAAGAATCAATGTCTCACTATTAAACTACAGCCTTAGAACCATAAACCAAGGCACTAGACTAAAACAAGCTTTACCACACAGCTAAGACCGCTCATGTCGAACTCCTGAACTCCTGGAATCTCCTGAGATGACATTTTCTTCCCATAAAGCTGAGATAAACAGCTCTTACTACCATCAATCTTACCCCTCTTACCTGTTCTGATTCTTCATCGCTGATGTTAGTTCTGCCCAGCATGGTGGCCTTGACAGTGGAGAGGATTTTGAGTTGTGTACTGATGGTTGGGATTCGCTCGCAGACCTAAGGAATGAGAATTAAACACACGTCACAGTGCGAACAGAACCAATAATTATCCACTGAGTTTTCAGCTAAACCTTTCCATTTTGCTTTAGTATTAGATAAGAAATAAGCACAGAGTATTGGTAGGATATTTGAGCTTCTTATTTCACTTCTGAATTGCTATATGAATTCTTTGAAAGAATGGAGCCAACCTTTATACTCTCCTCTGGATACTCTTCACAGGTCTACCTAGCCAAATACACACTCTGTCATTGCTGACCACTTGAGATGGTAAAAACAGTCCAGAAGTGTGTTATACATTACTGCCATTATCCTTTGACACGAGAGGTATCACCAGGTGACGTGTAAAGCCATGTAGGCCAGGGTACATAGCATGATGTTTTTCACATTCTTTTGAGCACTATCATCTTCATCCGTGTGTAACCAAATCCCGACCTGACAAAACACCTATTGCACTGGGGTCTACAACAGACCCGAACCTTGACAAAGCCAAACAAGCCAAGGAGAGAAGGCAGCTCCTGTGCCACACACACATCCTTCACGCGTGCCGAGAGGGGAACAGGGGGCATCTTGGTGACTCCCCAGGCCAGGGCGTTACCTGCAGGAGGTTCGTTCTAATGCGCTTGTCCGTGCACTGCTTCGCCACCTCCTTGGCCAGCCGGGTCACTTCGTCGGACGCCTTGGCAATGTCCTTGGCGCACTGGATGAGGGCGCGCTTGTTGCCGCTGCCCCCTCTCACCAGGCGGGACATCTCGGCCATGAGCAGCGCCATCCGCTTGGCCGCAGCGATGATGTCGTTGCCCTGAAGAGAAGGGCGGCAGTTAGTGCTGGCACCGGCCGGGCTGCGCGCAAGGCCCGCGCGGGCCCTACTCTACGTCTCTGGTGGCCACCCCTTTCAAGAAGTCAAGGAGGGCAGAACCGTTTGTGTACGCGGAAGAGGTTTCTTCGAGGAACAGGGAGGATCTGCACTAATCATGTGTTTGTGACATACTTTTCTTCCTAACACTCAGGAAAAAAAAACTGGAAAAAAAGTGGTAAAGAAAAGGGTTAGTTCGTCCATGGAATGGGTTACTGGTCTGCTGGCTAGGCTTTAAGATGAAGCATGTTATTAGCATTAGAAATTCCAGATTTCCCAGTAAAGCAACATTATTTTAAGAAGTGTGCTAAGTAGCTTGTTAAACCAAATAGCACTTATTAAGTTAAATAGTCTAGTCTGAAGAGTCAAGCATAAAGTTTTGAGTGGCATCTGCAACTGAAGTCACTGAAGTACCAGCTATACTGCTACCTCACTGCATTGGTAAAGGAAAAAGGAAGAGGATCTGTAACGCAGAGGAGTTTTGTCACAGCCTGTGATGCAGGAATGAGATTCTATGGCCTCCTTTACTCTCTGAAATCATCTTTTTTAACAAACTCTTCCCCTTTACAACAATGATTCCAGGGGAGAAATTTTTGATGTTTTAAGAGATAATATATTGATATTCCTCAGACCATATTCAGATTTCTTATATTAAATATATTACAAGTACAGTGACAGAAATACTTCTGAGAAATATTTGCAACATGTGAGCTAAGTATGAACAAGGCAGAAGTGTTTCTCATACTCTGTTCCAGAGAGAAACCTAGTGCTAGGAAGAGCAGACCTAGATGACCAGTTGTTAGTACAGTGTGTTAGCATATGCAGATTCACCTTCATAGAAAGATGTTAGACAAATGTGAAATACTTGGTGCCATGAAACATTCCCGTTGTGTGGATGGAATATTAGCACAGTGAGTTAAGTATTAGCACACTTTCTTCAGTATAATTCCATGATTAACGCCCATGAAGGTCAGAGCAAGTAGTGCACAGGGAGAACTCTTAGCAAATATGTTCTCGATCCCTGTGCACATACTTAGGTGACTCGCTTCTACTACATTTAAGAAGAAATCCCAAATGACACATTAAACATCAGGCAGATACAGGTGATAGGAAGCTGAACTATTTGTTACTGTGCCCTGATAGCTAAACAGCTTGCTAGTATAACCACTTAGGATGCACGTGACATAACAAAGCTTTTCCATGTTTTCACGTAGGAGGATCAAGTTATTAGGACCAATGTCCTTTACGAAGCCCTCTAACAAGTTATCCAAGCATCAGAATCTGAAAAGGACAAGAACATTTTGAAAGCCCTTTTTATTAAGAATAGTTTACTGTATATATACACATACATACCTAAATCTCAGTTACATGAGACATGAACAGCCATACTTTTTGCAGCATGCCATTGCCAAAACAAATAAAAAGAACGAAGTGACCCATCTGGCAAACATTTGTGTTTAGGCAGAAGAGACAGGGTCCTTGGGAGTATCCGAACCTCATCTCGCATTTCCATGGCTTTCACTTAAACGCCATCTCCATTCAGCTACTAACACATTCAGTGCAGCTCCTTCAGCAGCAACAAGGATTCTCTCAAGACCAGCGTTTGCAGAGCAGCCAAGTGCAAGCCAGCAGCCAGTCCTCTGGAATCAACACTGCCATACAAAGCCATTCCTCGTTCCCATGTATTTTAGTTGATGGCATCAAAGGAGGCAAAGCACAAGGGGCGTGTTAAGTGACTTCTTGAATGCCATATGCTCTGTTGCATCATTACAACAGTCATGAAGGAACCACTACCCATGGCTTCACAGGTAGCCTCGATTAACAAAGAAAACGGGGGAGGGAAGACAACCCCTATTACAATTTGAAAACTGCCATAACAAAGAACAACAGGCAGATGCAAAGGGAGACGAAGCCTCTCAATATTAATAAGTGAACCAAACCAAGCTTCAGTCTAGCATTGACAGACAGACCTAACAAACTTGTGAAGCCACTCTCAGTCCTTAAGATGAAGTGCACACACTTATTCATTCAGAATCATGGGATCTAGCAGGGATCAGGAGTGATGCAAATGTGCCAGCGTTCCCCAATGGCCGATGCGCACAGACCAGTCGCCCGGGGGAGACTCAGGAGTACCTTACTAGACCACTTGGTTGCTTCCCGATGCAGAGACTGAGCAGCGGCCAGAATGGGCTGGTTAACAGGCTGATTGGTTGGCATTAACAGCAGCTCAGGCTCGTAATCATCTTCAATGTCAGAGGGGAGAGTGAATTCAACATCTGCATCATCCTCCTCATCTATATCTACACCAGCCTCTGCGGCTTCATTAATCACAGTCACATCAGGCTTTGCAGGTGGCAGCAAGGGTGGAGAAACAGGGGACAGTTAGTATGAGAAGCAGAATTTGGTAGAAGAGCATGAACTGCGCTGTTTTAGTGACCAAACATCCTCTTGGCCTCTAAGGATACGACAGGACAACTTTAGACTCAGAGAGAGGAGAGGAAGGTCTACAAGATTAGCAAAAGCAAAACAAATATTTCACCTGTGAACCAAAGTTACCAAGAACATTAAGAAGTTACAGTTCAAACATGGAGCAACGTTTTCAACTAAAACACAGCTTCAAGATGCAGAGGCTGATTTTCAGAACAACATTTTTCTGGCAAGACAATGATGAAATGAATGGATTTCTCTTTTGAAGAAAGCCATTTTGAGTGAGCAGAAGCAGGCACAGCAGCTGATGATCATGGTATTTGTGCAGACAAAAAGCTTTGTACAGGAGCCACTTCACACACATGTAATGAGGAAAGAGAGCAGCAGCAGAGAAGTCACTGACACGCTGCTTTCTGTCACGTAAAAAAGGAGAGGGACAGGTGACTGTACAAGTCAGACTGAGGAGCTGCAGATAACATAGAAAAGAACAAAACCAGGCTGTGAAAAGAGGAGGCGATACTGGATGTCATGAACGCTGGCAATATTACAGATCTTTAAAAAAAGGCTGAAATGAAGTCAGTAAATTAAGAGGATTATGAAGCAGATTATACTGTTTTGCCACAACATGTTGTATCCATTACCTTAAGGAAAGAAAAAATAAATAGGATTCAAGCAAATATATTGAGTTGTGGGTAGATCATCAAAAGAAGAGGTGACAGTGGTTCAGCAGTACAAGTGTTTAGAATACAGCAGCAGTTCCTTAAAACATATTCTACGCAGTTACTAAGTGCGCTTCTCCAACTACAAACCAAGTGTGAAACAAGCCAAACAACCCTTATGAAAAAAGTAGGCATTTTCAAACTGTTTTGCTTAAGATATTGCCTTCTATAGAAAAACATCTAAACCAAAGAAAAGCGCCCAAACATTTGTAAGAAATAAGTTATATCATTTATATACTGCCAGACTGACTCATCTTTCAAAAAGACACATCTTTCAAGTCTCAAATGCAAGGCTTACAAATATCTCCCCCTCTCTAAAGGCAGTTTTGATGCAGGAATCTAACAAGAAAGGAAAATTTTATTCTCTTAATTAGCCAAATGGGGGAAAAGGCAGGAAAATCTAGAGTAACTGACTGGGTGTGATTTGAGCTCCATAAGAAAAAAGGAGTGCAGAGAAATCCAGTGTCCATTCAGCGCTGAAGACTTGAGAGAGACAGCAAGAAGAAAAAGCAACCAAGTTTAAGTTTTACAAAAGGAAGAATGTCAGCCAGTATTTTAAAAGACGAAGTACTTCCCTTCCATAAGCATAACACAGGGAAATATCAGTAGGGTAACGTAATCAGGCAGATAGTGCAGAAGCCATTTGCACACAGCCTGCTCCCATGGCACGAGCAAGACCTTGAGTTTCCATCCTTCATCTAACCCACTTTCCTCAGTGATACTGGGCATCCATCCTTCTTCCTCCTCCATCTAATAAAAATGACTTGAGAAGTTATAGAAATAGTTTTGAAAACTCCATACTTGTAGGTTTATAATATGACTATCTAAAAAAAAATTTTAAATATAAAATCTGCATTACTATTTGCATTTATTAGCCAGAATAAAGACTTCAGACTACTTTGTCATATCACTGAAGTTGGAAGAAAATGAAGGCTTTTGGCCCTGGTGGTAAGTGGGGCTCCTTACAAAACAAGGATAAGACCAGGCCACCTATATATAGGGTCACGTTATGATCATAACTGCACTACATTAACTGCAAACTAACGTTTAGCTCCTCCCAGAACTAAAACAAACCATCTCACGAGCCCTGAAGCTGGGATCTGTAGCTTGACAAAGTCAGTTAATTCAGCCGTCACTTTGTCGGTACAGAAAGTCTTTAGTACCAGTTGCACTTTTGGTAATGCCAGCTTCAAGGACCACAAACATCTTAGCACAGAAGGCAAGTACATTTGGGCAGAAGTATGTTCAAAAAGTGTGCTAGCAACTCCGAGTCCTACAATGGTTATATGTAGTTCACTGAGGATTTTCAGAGTTTAATTCTTCCCACTAGCACCATTTTAACAGCTGGTCTCATCTCAGCCATTACTAGCTCAAAAATAGCATGAAGCCAGGAGCCTCCTTTACTTTACAGCACCCTTAACAAAGCTTCTGCAATCTGGCTTCTGCAGGCATTCTCCTTCTGGCTGCTGCACAGAGGGGACTAAAGAATAGAGATTATACTTGACAGGTGCTTTGATATTTTCATATTCACTCTTACTACTCTACCACTATACTATATACCTTGTCCATGCAATGCTTAATTCTGTATTTAAGTCCATCATTATAAACTGTCTAGGACTTCACAGGACCACTGTAAGAGTGTTTCCAGGCACATATTAGGCTTTTCTCCTCTTCCAGTTAAAAATGGGCAAAACTAGACATTTTGGAGATCTGCACTGTTTGTCTCTTTGGAATAAGCACATTATTTCAAGTATATGTTACTCAGTACTCTAGCATGAAACATCACTGCCACAGTTTGTGCTAGTAAATTTATAAAGTCAAAGGAAATCAACGCCCTCTACACACAGAGCACTCCATGTCTTTCAGGCAAGCTCTCTGTAGACTTGCACACACCACTGTGCTTCCTATGCAAAGCACCAAATTCTTCACAGACAAAAATATGAGAAAGATTAAGTTTATGGTTTACTATACAGCTTAGTAGTAGACACGTGGCTGAAGAACTATGACACATACAAAATTAGAAGTATTAGCCAATATCTAAAATAGAAAATAAGACAACTGACTGGAGCCAATCAAAACACAGACAAAAGAACTCCTTTTGGCCCAAGATCCACCCGTAACAATTCCTCACCTTGCTAGACCATTTGCGAGCCTCGTCATGGAGCTGCCTGGCAGCCATCATCATGGGCTGGTTAATAGCCTCCCCAGCCTTCTGCTCAGGGAACTCCTCATCCTTTTCCTCAGGCGGCGGGGGTCTGGGTGGGGGAACCTCCCCTTCTGGCAGTGGTGGTTTTGGAGGGGCAAGCTCATCAGTCAGCTAAGGAAGAAGAGGAAAAAAGCCATTAAGTGGAATGAAGCAGTACACAGATCGAGTCAGGGATTTGTGGCTCACACCTCCTGGATTTTCCAAGGGTTCTCAGTTACAAGACAAACAGTGTTATCTTGAAAGCTCAATGTTTTGGTTTTTTGTTTTTCTCTTCTGTTTTTCCCCCTTCTCTATTTCTTCTCTTTTCAGGCTGCTTATATGTGTGCCTGCCAGGTAACACATTTTACTTCTGAGAATTAAAAATATATTCCAGCAATTTTAGTGCTCAATCTACACTTTACCAGTGGTAACTGACTAGTCTGTTGCAAACTCTGCTGTACTTACATGAAGCTGCTCAAGGTCTGGAGGAGGAGGAGGAAAATCTGGTTCCTGAGGCTGGAAGGCTTCTCTGACTTTGGCTACAGCTCCCAGGATTCTATATCCAGAATCCAAGAAACTCTTCTGCAAAGCTGAGAAAAAAAAAATCTCATCTTAAATTCAATAAAATCTAGCATTTTTTTATTATCTAGAACACCAACAGAACCCCAAAAAATCATACAACAAAATAGTGTGCAGATTGAATATATATCTATGTGAAATTATGCTTACAGACTACTTTTACACTGGATTTCCATGTTTGAAATGTTAGCTGTCACTGAGAAGCAGTCAACTATGAAGAACATAGTTCCCATAATCTTTATTCTAAACTAAATTCTACAATACTTTATTGTAAAAGACAACTCATTTTCCAAAACACGTATTTGTCACCAGTTAAGATCATGAAATCACATGAGGCTACAATACTGAATCCTTTTCACCTCTTCGATTGTGTTCAACAAGAGCAAGATCCAGCAGTTAGTTGCGTGACCTCAATTCCCCCACTAAGGGATTTAAGCTTAAACCAAGTTTGCATGCATGTTAGCAGGGCAAAACGAAGACTACTACTAGCTTTTTCAGCCACAAAGAAACACATTCAAAACCAGCTCATTAAATGCTTACCAGGATCAGAAATGTTTCCTGCCACAGCTTTTGCATCCATTACCATTGGAGATATCGTTTTGCTTAGCTCATCAGAGGCTGCTTTAACAGCTTCCCGGAATTTAGGGTCCTCAGAGTTTTCCACTTCCCGTTTTGCAACCAGGAGGATGCGGTTCGCTCGCCTGGCAATGCTGGTGGCACCAGCTACCAGCATCTGAGGTTGAATATTGGCCATTGCAACTTTACATTTATCAAGATCTTTCTTAATAGCCTCTTCTGATGCATCCAACAGAGACTTGGTATCAATGGCTTCATCCACCAATCCTAGGATAAAAATTTAACACATTAATAACCTAATTTCATCTGTGGAAAAGGGTATTTCATATTCCAGGGACTAGTCACCATGAGAAAAAGTAGTGTTTACAAACAGGGATCACGGGGACTAGACTAACTGTATTACTGCAAATTTGTCTCTGAGTACATGGCCCATCCACCACATGGACTGTGGTCAGAATAGCTGATCAAGGCTTCCTCCCACTAACGACACTGTGGGCTCTTACTCTCCTGCCTGGGAATGTAGCTTGATCCCAGACTTGGCATGCAAAGTATTATGCAGCAGAGCTTCCTCCTCGCATCAATTTTCTGTATGCACATTCAGGGCTTTTTGTGCATCTCTCCCTTTCATACAAAAGGAAAGGTCTCTCCAGTCATGCCTTTTTTCTTCTTATGGGTGATATATACTGACAAGGCACATTTAACATACCCACACAAGAGTTAAAGGATTGAAAGAGGTAGTAAAGAGTCGAACAAAAGTATTTGGGGAGTAGCCTAGTGCAGGGGGATCCGTGCTTCACACAAGGTGAAGCATTTAACTGTCTCAGAATGATTCAGTAGGAGACCTGCAGCTTTATTTCGTTTGTTGCTTTCACCAAGATCTTCTATCATTTTGAACGTAATTTCTTGCCCCCATTTAATCATCTGACCTCATTCAGCACATCAAGGTCATGCTGAAAGCAAAGCAACAATAAAATATACTCTAGCTGCTAGAGTGATAGACTATTACAAATTAGCAAGCACAATAAACAAGATTTTGTTTTTCTCAAGCAAGAGCTAAAGCCCTATTTTAGTCCCCCTAAATGCTAAAAATTACCACCTACTAAACAAGGTGAATAGACTGTACATAACTCTCACTTCTATGAAATTATTTATATTCAATTAATCATCACTTTTACGCACGTTCCATGAATCCGAACAGAATGGGACCACACCAGCTAGACAGGCACAAATACTGTCTTCAACAGAAATTACCATTTTACCTGTCATTTTTTCTACATTATCAATCCATTGGTTTTTCATCGTCTCAAAATGCTCATAAGCAGCTTGATTTCCAGGATTTCTCAAGAGAATACGGGCAGCTGATACTACCTGCCAAAGGAAGAAAACACTTTCAATTATGAAAATACCAGTACTTAAGAACATCATACATGTTTTTGAAAATGCATTTTGCCTTTCAGGGCTGGATGTTCAGCTCCACACTTGTAAGACTCCCTACTTAATTCATCAATTTGTAACTCCATTAAGATTTATAGTACTTCCAGAATTCATTTTGAATAACAGTGTTTTCTGGAATGTCTATTACATGCTCACCATACATCAAAAATGGTTTTTTAATAAAATAACATTTGAAATCACTAAAAAGCAACATAACATGAAGGATAGTCTCATTACTGAACAAATGCCAGAAAGTTTAATTTGGAAAAAAAATTAAAACGTATTTTCCACTTAAATAGTTCATTAACCTTCAAAGCAATTTTGCTGTAAGAATAAGTTCTCTATGGCTTTTGTCCAGAAGTTTACAAGTAAGACATGCCATTTCATCAACTTATTCTACTTTTACAGCATAAATCTATATATTTGCCATTTCCTTTCATGGAATAGCATAAGCAGACAGATGAAAACATGGAGGTCCTTTTCTGGCCTTTATGAGACTAAGAAAGCAAACCTGTGGGGTAAGTTCTCTTGCTGATTTCACAGTGGCCTGAATGCCTTCCACAGTACTTTTATTAGCTGTTCCCACCGCAGCTGCTTTTTCTGCTGTAGCTCCCAGTCTGGCTGCATGGTTTTCAAAATTTGCTGCTCTTTCATCAAACACCTGGTTGCAAGCAGAGAAAATAGGTTAGATCCAAACATATCTTCTCTAACAGAAGAGACAATTTCTCCTTAAGGGTTAGGGACACCTTCACATCATATAAACTTAAAACACTTCTGACAGAGGACACAAGTTCTCAGAAAGTTTCAGTATTTTTTAATCTTTATGTTGTTGGACTTCTGCTTACTAACCTATCTCATCAAGGGATATTACCGCACTTCTACATCAATGAGATATTAAATACATTAATTCCTGAACACAATTGTAAAAAAATCCTAAGTTAATACAAATAAAATCCCTGGTTTAGCATGTAGAGATTAACCTGCAAACCTATAAACCATAATAATGACATTTAGAACATAAATATTGAGTTTTCTCCAAGAAATTGAAGCTCCATATTAGAAAAAGAATTGCTCCCTCCACGGTCAAGGCACAGAGTACTCTGGTAAAAGCTCTCCTACTGTAAAGCTTAAACAGAATCACTCTGATCATGTTCAAACCAACTAGCTGAACAGAGCTGCCCACCACTGGGCAGCTTGGGATCCTTCCCATGAAGCCAATAGCCTTCAAGTGCAGAAAAAGATTAAATAGCAAAAGAACAGATCAAGTAGACTGATGAACCTCAGTGTGAATCTGATGATTTTAAGCAGTTTATAAGTTCAGATATGCAATCTACCATGTTAATTAGTGATTTCTGAGTACGACTTTTTAGCATCTTATAGGCAACATGACACAAACATCATGGGAAATATCTCACACAGGAAAGAACTGCTTACCTCATCCCTATTGGGAGCATCAGGTGGAGCAGTGGCTGCTACTGCTAACAATTTAATGGGAGTTGTAGTGTCACTGAAAACATCAGAGACCTCCTGAGTCATTGCTTCTTGCATCCGTGCTTTAAGATCCTTTTAAGAAATAAGGAAAATAAGAGGCATTACTACAAAACAGCCACGTCAAGAGTTTGTATTCAAATATCAATATATTTTCTTGCAAAAAGAAAGCCTGCTTTAAGCATCTCTAGAAAATAGAGCCTCTCCACAGCAACCAGAAAGCCTCTCGCACATTCTTTACCTATGCAGCTTTTTTGCTACAGCTTTTTCTTCTCATTGATGCCTCACACACACCTGTTTAACTGCAGTGGTGCAATAGTTCAGCATTTCTTGTGCTTCACTGCAAAAGAACAGAGGTACCCACAGGGCTTCTTACCTTCAGGGAGTCCTGAAGCTGAGCAGCGACTGCCCTGGCCTGAGGGGACTCTCCCTCCCCTCTTGCCGCGAGGTCAGCCAGCTGAGCGGCCAGCTGGTCTACACGGTCACACTTGGCAAGCAGGTCTTGACGATAAGGCCCCATCATGACATTGGCTAAGCGACGTCCTTCTGCCACCAGTCCCCGAATTGCTGCCTGGCCTACGGGGGAAGAAGCCAGACTGCAGGTCTACACAGGAGAGCAAAAATCTGCGAGCATGACGTGGACTACCAGGAACTAATGACATTTCAGAGTTCTTCTGTTTTTAAGTATATCTTTTCTTGTTGGCAAGTTTTGGCATAATTATATGACCACTTGGAGCATGCTTGAATTCCCAGATTATTTTAATCAAGTTGCATTTTCCCCCAAAAAAGTAAAAATCTCATAAGCTGAAGCCATTTTCAAACCACAGTTATAGTTGCTCCTCTCTGATGAACTAAATTTATCTATTTGCTGGATTAAATACAAATTCAAATCTGAGACACTGCATTTTTAAGATGAAACGAATAAAGAGGAGTTTGAAGTTCACCTGCTCTGCAGTACCTGTTTTCCCATTCTTTGGGAAAATTTTTCTTTCTAGAAGACCAAAGGGGTCATAAGCTTGCATGATTCGACAGCGCTGCAGGTAGAACATGGCTTTAGAGCACCAGCTTCTATGAACATAATATTAGTGAAGAGTTCCTGTGTATGGTTAGTCTCTCAGGAACAGCAGTTGAAGTCAAAACTACTAACAGTTTTACCTGCAAAAGTGGGATAGGTAAGGAAATGGGGAAAAACTCCAGAAGAGTATGGAGAAACATTTACCTACTCCCCGATCATCAACTGTAGGATTGTCAATCCACCGTTGAGCTTGCTCAATCTTTCCTTCCAAATGGACAGCTGCCTTAACTGGTCTAGTGTTTGCTACTGCCTTGTTTGTTTTGGATTGTAAGTTCTGAAGCGATGTCGCTATTTGCTTAGCTAATGCACGGGCCTCTGGAGAGTCACCTTTTCCACTGAGAATAAAGGAAGGAAAAGGAAAAGTCAAAGACATAAAAATTCATTTATGGGGCAGGAAGGAACACAAGGAAGGGAATTTTTAGACCTTTTAAACGTCAAATTGAGACCCAAGAGATCTACATTATTTGCTCTGATCTTCACCCATATATCACTAATTCACATTTCTCTGCTGGGACACCTATGGCCCTTATGTTCAACACCACACTGATGTAATACGTTCACGTCACCGATAGCACGAGCATATGACTTCTATTTCCCACGTTTATGGCCATCTTACAAACTACTGCAGTAAAGCTACACAGATGACAATTCAAAAATAAGCAATAACAGACCAAGGCTATTCAAAAGCTAGGAAAAGGTAGCATATTAATAACTTCAGCAGCTAAATAGTTTGTTACTAATAAAAACAAGTATTACTTATTTAACTGATCAGAGATAAAAGATATGAGTTAATACAACACTGTTTCAGTCTGTTCTCAAGCAGCCTTTTTGCAAAACTAGCAGAGAACATTATTTGCAGCCAAGCACTGAACTCAAGTTATATGTCTTTTAAAATCCATGCTTTTATATAGCTTACAGTTACATTTTAAAACACTAGCGAAAGTGCTAGATATTCCATCCTCTCCTGTAATTAACTGCTTAGCAAAGAATCAGTAATGACTTTTGTCTATATAAAAACACATTTCCCATCATTTGGTTTTTCCCAAGTGCTTTGATGGAGCCAAAGCCACCTCCTTTGCACTAATTTGCCCTTCAAAAATTCCATAAGCAGCAGAAAAACTAATAAAAAGACTTTAGATCTGCACTTCTAGTTACTCATATTTTAAAGGGCAAACATATCACAACCATGGCTCGTCAACAGAAATCATTTAATAGATTAAAATACTAATACAGACATGAAGTTTTTAAAATGTTAATCATTAAAATGTTTGCAAATGTATGTAAATGTAAAACATATGTAAAATATATCCCCCAATTAATCATCAGTATTTTGATTAATCAATTCTGCCCTTCGAACAACCAAGAAAATGGAATTGAAACAAATTAATGCTGATAAATACATACTGTCTTCGTAGATCTGATAGCTTAGCTGTCAAAGCAGAGATTTCTCCCAAGGATCTAAGGATATCATCTCTTTCCTTAGGCTCTTCACATAATTCTGCAACTTTCCTTGCTTCGGCCATAATTCCCCGAATATGTTCTTCTCCTTCACTGCCCCCATTAGGATCAGCTAGCCAATTCTTAATAGAAAAGTTGAACAGATGTGAAGACGAACAGCAACAATATTTTGACAAACTTAAAACAGCTTTCAAAAATGTAATAGAAATTACTTTTGAAAAAAAAAAGAAAACACAAAAACTATGGTTCATTATATATCCCAAAGGTCTATGTCAGATGTTTTACTTTGAAAAATATGAGGAAACTAAATGAGCCTACTCTCTGGAGCATCTGCCAACGATCTTTTCAGAAGTAACATTTAACCAGAGCTCTCAGAGACCTGCAGTTTAGCTTTTAGAAGAAAAATCAAGGCAGATGCGCTTGTAGACTATGTTACTTTCTTTATGGAGCTCTTTAAAAATTTTCCTTATCCAATTGATAACCTGAATATACGTATCTCTCCATATAGATAACTGGACAAGATATCTATATTATACATATATATACACACAAAATTGCTTAGCTGATAATTTTGATCTTCATGACTGGGTAACAGACTGAAACCTGAAGGATATTACAAGTTAGAAAAACACTTTTTTGCTCTTTGTCATCAAAAGCATGACGATCTAGATCTGTACTGGAACTCCCAAAACAGAGGGCAAGGAAGTTTCTCTTGCACAGTCTTTGCTTAGATCAATTTATGTCTGAATTTACAGAATGCTTCCTCATTTTAAGTTCTTATCCTTGAAACTCTTTAGCCATGATAAGTCATTTACAACAACAAAACAACAACATAAAAGCCATTAGCTGTAACAAAATTCACAGACATTGAAATTACAGTGTTACAAAATGTCAAGACTTGCATGTGTTAAAACAAGTATACGATGAGTAGCTGCATTGCATTTGGAACCACCTGCAATAGTTTAGCCTAACAGATCTGACAGCAGTAGTTTAACCTTTTTTTTTTTTTGTTTTTTTGTTTTTTTGTTTTTTTCAACACTTATTAAATCAGAAGTGTTACCTGAGCAGCATCAATCTTCTTTGCAATTGCCTGCTTAGAGTTTGTCATGGCTTCCAATTTGCGGGCTGCATTCTCCACTTTGGCAGTGAGCAAGTCGAGACCTTGTGAGACTTGCTGCGCTTTCTGCATTGCCATTGGGGTGGCACCCTGGCCCCTGTGCAAGACACAGAAAAAGCAGCACAGATTCAGCTCAGGACCGAAGAATAAACTTGTACAGAGCTTTAAATATTTTGCATTTGCTCATTTCCTACATTTCTTGAGTTTAAGTCAGAAAAAATGCTTGTTTTTAAATAAAGGCCATTTACTTTTCTAGAAGACAGAAACCTCCTCACTCCTATTACTTTTTTGGACAATTTGCAACATGCATGTTAACACAGGAAGAAAATATTATGCCATCATTGCTGGTTTCCCCATTATGAGCAGCTTCTTGGGGCTTCTGGTTTGTTTGTTTTTCAGGATGGGATGAGAAGAGCACCAAGAGAAAAAAATCAATACCATTAGAGCTTAAGGATGAATTACATCGAGGCACAGCTGAGAAAGAAATCCTCATATTCAAAGGAAATGGAATTATGAACAACCATTGAGTGACAAGTCAGAAAAGTGATAAAGATAACTGATCAACAACTTCAACAACTAATGCTGTCATCTAACATCCCAGTAAAAGTCTAATAACTGTAATACTCATGCATCTGACTGTCATTAGGTTATCGTCTTTCAGGAACAGGCATAATAAGAGCTTAGGATTTAACTTCTGCACAATCTGAGGGACATTGCATTGCACATTGAAATAGCTCCGAGTTACCTACCTGAGCAATTTTGCTCATCATTGTCCCAACATATCCTGTAACTAAGGATTTCTATATTAAAGCAAGTTATTTTTATCAAAAGATAATGAAATAATCACATGCCACACCACAGCGATAGAACAAAAACAACAACAATAAATAATAACAGTAAAACAATAACAGTAAAACAGTAATAATAAATTAATAAATAATACAGTCAGTGTCCTGCTCTCCTACGGTATAAGGAACAACATAATCAAAAGTTCAGAAAAATTGTTCTAGTATCACTGGAAATCAATCCATTGCAGGTAATAGACTTACCTTGCTCGGAGGTCAGCCAGTTGATCTGTCATTTGGCCCAGGGTTTTGCACGTGCCCAGAATCTCCCTGCGCTCTTTGCCTGCACACAGTTCTCCGGCTTTTCCAGCTTCATCAAGGATCTGCCTTATTGCTTGCTCACCAGCATCCCCTAAAAGCAGGAGTTAGTCAGTAAAATGTCAAACAAGATAGTCTTTGATAACAGGAATCTCATCCTGGCCTGTCACACTCATTACATCAAGGTCAAATTTCGGAGTGCATTTTATGCCAAATGCCAAGACATGGATGAAACAGAACACATCTTATGATGGGACATTATTTCTGAAACAGTACAGCACAGATACAGTACTGTGCATCACATGCTATACGCTTCAAGTCATTTACTCCCTCTGCTACAGATGAATTCCTGTACAAGATTCAATTACACAATCTCTAATGCACTCTGAGTGAGAAAAGAAGAGGCAATGTGGAAAGTTTCAGATAGCTTTAACTTCAGCCACTCTCAAGTGACTTACATTTGGCAAAAGCAGATCAAGATTATTTCTCCTTGTAACAGTACCCACCACATGAATATTGTGGTTTGTTTCACTCATTGTCCATGTCAATAACAGAAGGCTTTGCAAGGACCTGAACTTTCTGGTGTTAAGTGCAGCAAGGGGGACAAGGTCAAAAGAAATATAGGCAGCAGCTTAATAATAAAAGATAATTTACTTCCAACCTTTACAACTGTATATTTAGCTTCCATTTCAGAGGAAACCTTTAATGTAAGTTCTTTCAACATATAAACAGAATAGGTCTGCAGCTGGTTTTATGAGCTATTAAGATGCATGGAAAGGCAGAACCTTTTTATTAAGATGACAAATCTGCAGTTACAGCATTTACAGCATCTTCTCCATGTTAAATTGTATTTTTTTACTAATAGAATACAAAGGATGAGAATAATATATACTATACAGATTACTTACTTGGATAACTTAAAAAACCAAAGCTTCCCACATGATTAGGCACATAAATTATTTGCTTCATCTTCAATATTTAAAGAAAGGGATTTCTAAATGCTCATTCAGAATGATCTACCTTGCATAGTCTATTAATACTTCACGGCAATTCTGTCTTATGTAGCATAATTATTTAGATTTTTAAAAATCAAAATATTTTTTATTTTATTAAGTATTACCTGGAGGTGCATTTGGATCTCTCAGCCACCCTTTAGCCTGGTTCATCTTAGAATCTATCAAGGCCAAGGCTCTTTTCATGGCTTCAGTGTCCTTAGCAAAAAAAAAAACCACCACACTGTAATCATTCTCCAAATAATCACAGCACAGGCAGGTAACACACCAAAGCAGACAGAACGGTTCTGAAGCGCCACCTCCTTACAGAAGCGCACCCATGTAAGCAGCTCCAAACCAGGTCTCAAACTAGCAGGTCATAGTCACTCCTTTCCCAGGACAGACGTTCTCATCACTCAAAATGCAGAAAACGTGCATGCAAGTTTTTAGTGATTTTTCTAGGCCTTTCTCTACACCAGTGTTTTAATTTCTGAAATCAAAGCTCTAGTAAGCACACATCTTGCAGTTAGTTTCTTTTTTTTTTTTCCTTCCCTTAATATACAACAGGGCATGTAGAAAAACATACCAATGAGACTGTCATCCACAAGACTTGAGAGACAACTTTTTAACAATGGAAATGGGTCTGTGAATTCTACCACTATGTACAAGAGGATGTGCACTTGTGCATTTGCTTTTTTCTATTAAAAACCTTTTGCTATTTGAAGTCAAATGGGTGCTATTTGTCATTCATAAAGAAAGAAGCTGAAGAAAAGCACAGAGTGCCACTTAATTCCTGCAATTCCCATAAAGTGTTTTTACAAATTTTAAACCCCATGAGCATGCTTATATTAAACTCACAACCTTGCTGCCATGAGTGTCAGAAAAGCTGCTAAAATCTAGCACAGCTTTGCCAGGAGACCAAACTGTCCAGTTCTCATCTCCCTGCATTCTCTTAACTGTCAACATCATTTCTCCACTAGAGGCCAAAAGTTTTCTATCTTAAACAAATGCAAAGATGGTCAGAGCAGTAAGTACCTTAAGTAAAGCTTTGGGACAAGGCCAAAGTAGCTCTTTCACACACAGCTGAAGGGAAGCCTGAACCTAGCACTCGAAACCACGTCAGACTTTCCATGCACAGTTCTTCGAGAGGGGCCTGTTCTGAGCATCAAGAACATGGATGGGAGGAAATACCCTGATGAGAGTCATGAGACACTTGCCCCATAAATCATTTCAAACAAAACCAACTGAATTTTCAAAAGGTGACGGATGTTGCTGAGTGTACTGATGAGATGCCAGGTATGGGAGGGCAAGGCTCGAAAAGGCGAGGGAAGGAGAAATGGGAGGTGCCAAGTCCTTTCCCTTCTTCTCCAAGCAGGATTTTGTGCCAGTAGCAACTGCATGCAGAGCTGCAGCTTCAGCCACATGAGACAGAAGCTTCTGAATCTAAGGCTCTTATGAGGGGTAAAATCAAAGCTACCTTCTAAACCTAGGATTTCATGACTGTCAACACTACCCAAGCCACAGAGGTTCCATTTCTTCCATCATGGGAAGGTTGTGCAGCTGCACCGTGCTCTGCAGTGCAAGTCCTACTGTCCTGCAAGGCTCCTAACTGGTGCTCACTTTGTCGGCCAAGCACCATCCCCCTCACTTACTTTTAAAAAAAGCTGGTAACACCCTAGTATAGGAGTCTAAGTGTTTCAGAACAAGTCTTAATGCACAGATTTCCCATCTTAACAGCCCCAACTGCCAAGGCCAGGAGTCGCTTCCAACTTGAGCCTGGTAAGGAGCTGTCATTTCAGCACGACAGGAGGTATTTTTAAACAGACCAGGCAAAGTCATCCTTAACCAGGTTGGAAGGACCTGCCCTTATTATTTCATCCCTGCTTCTGCCTCAGTTGTGTCAGGTGTTGGTTTCCGGCAAGAAACAAACATGTAGCCATCCTGAAGTGTCTGGACTTGCCCACTGATACAGGCTATTATATTAAGCGCAAAGTTGGAATTAAAAGCTTTCATTAAAAAATAAATAAAAAAAAAAGAATACACACATTTGTTCATGATCTTATTGCTTGAAACAAAATCTTGGTATTAGTTATTTCCACAGCTCAAATGTTCTATCTTTTTAAGTAACTATATATTTTAAAAACTTGACTATCTAGGATTTGCCAGAACCATTATAAGCAAGGAAAGAAAAGAAATTCCACAGCTATCCTGCAAGTCATTTAGCATAGTTTTCTCTTCAAAATCGATTTCCTCCCTCTCTTTTTCCCACATCTGGCTGGCAAAAGGAGCAAAATCAGCACTACTGTCTTGTGCTAAGAACAACAAAACCCGTTAAATACCTAGGGCAACACTCCCTGAAGGGAAATGAATAAACAGCCTTTTTGCAAGCCAGTTCCTAAGGGAAATGAGCGCTTTTTCAAGATACTTTATGCACCATTTCTACCACTATGAAGAACTTGGGGATTTATTCATACAGCAGGTGGCATTGGCAGTGCCTTGAAAAGGAAATGGAGAAATCCAACACAATCCCTTGTTAAATATAAAATACAATTGCTGACTCAATTAAGTGGTCTCATTTAGCAATGTCTGCATTTCGTTACCAAAGAAGGGAATGTTGAAGGAAATAGGCAAAGGCAGCCTTCTGGCAACATAGAGAGCTTAGTCACCCTCTAGGTCCAATCCTGCACGATACTAGATACTTCTCAGCCTCCTACAACTTTTAACCCCCTCCATTACCATGTTTGAATAGATATACAAATTCATTCCTTTACATTTTTAAAAAGTGAAACATGGTTAACAATATACAAAAGAGAAAGTTAAATTTCTCTGTAAAATAAAATCTGAGATAAAAAATATAGACAGGAAACAACTACAGGTTTTTTTATATATATGTATAAGATTTTGGCAGAGACCAGTATATACTCAGTATTTCAACTACAAATCTGCACACTTTTTTTTTTTTTTAAGTCTATCTTTTTGGTGCAAGTAGACATTATTGCAATCCATAACAGTATGGCACACTTTAGGTTCTAAAGACATTCTGATGGAAGAGTTTTGACAGAAATAAGCCTACAGCTATTCCTCCTCCACTACATCTACATAGATTTTATGATATTTGTATGTGTACATAATAAAAGAAAGAACACAAGATTTACAATAAGTTCCAACATCATGACTATTACGTATTATACAGGCAAAATCCAAGTCAGTCTGTCTCCAAAGAGAACTTTCTTTGCTCAGGAAAGCACAGGAAAAAAAAAAAATCTTTCTTTTGATGGTGAGGCATTATAATCATAAATTGTACGCAACAGGAATGTCATACTAGAATTAATAACTCTTTCTCTCTCATAGAGAGATAAGGAAATCAACATATATAAACCTATAAAAGTCTGAAATACATGACCATCAGAAAATTGGCCCCAACTTCTCCCAACTACTGAATTTTGCACTCAAAAAACTTTATACAATAAATATTTTAATTTGTGGTTAAAGTGCTACAGCTCCAGACCAAAGTATCCTAATTCTGAAATGTCAAGCTGCAATTGAGAATTAATACTTCTCTTACTTTTGAGAACAAAGCAATATTTTGATATACTTGTCTACACAACATACTTATGCATTAAGCATAATGGTCAACATTTTCCATTTACTGATACTATTAATATGCCAATTATTTTATTAAGGAAATCTACGGTAGTCACCTTTGTTAGAAATCGAAGAAAGAATTTTCTAAGCTTAGGTTAACTTTTTGTAACACAACCATTTCTTACTATGAAGACTTCCAGATTTATTGTGGATCAATTGCACTGCAATTTAGAAAGATGCAGGAATGACTAAATCCAATAATAAAAATTAATTTAAAACCATACTCATGAAATTCAGGCTTTAGGCCTAAGCCTGAAGAGCATGAACTATTTGACCTGATATACTGCAGGAAGGGTGCTGATGAAATGCTACAAAATGGACTGAACTCATGATTTAATATATCCTTCTGGGCCTGCAGAAAGCCTGTTCCTGCACCACCGGCTCCTTTTGTTGTGGCTACAGAGACTAGCAACATAATCCAACAGCATTCAGGAGGAATGTGCTCTAAAGCCTTGGGTTGGCTCTAATCAGTGTCTGAAGTCTTATTGTGGTTCAGCTTGCCATCGCCACTCAGTGACAGCCAATTCCACATGTGTCTAGACAGGGCTATTAAGGTCCTTTTAAAACTTCCACGTGCATATACATAAGTATGGTGTTACAGCTGCCCCACAGAAGAGTCACACAGCACACGGCCTGCACACAGCACAAAATCCCACAGACATGCTTGGTTTGTTTTAGTACAAAGTCGAGGTGTACGGTGTGGAAGAAAGCTTACCTTCTAAAGGTGAGAAAAGAGTAAGAAACAGGAGAACAAAAAAAAATATGCATGAAGTAGTCATAATAAGGAAGTGATAGTGTCAAAATAACTCAGAGAGGCAAACTAAAGGTCAGGTGCCAAACAATATAGGCCAAAGTGATTTTAATTGACCACATACATCAGTGTTAAGTTTCCTGCAAGAGATTTGGGTTGTTAATAAGTCTGACATCAGACCTCAATACTTTGAGCAAAGTGCTTTTGTGGGCTTATGAGTAAATGCTGTATAGATGAGATTCCTGCCCATTTATTCAATACCTTGACGTACACTGCCAAAGGGAACTTTTTAAGGGTTAGTATTGCAAATAAATAACCAAATATATTCATTCAGCCCATCATAGGCAGTTTCATGGTGTGTAACACACAGATGTGATACCTACATTCAGCAAGCCTCATTTAAGAGCATCACATGAGCCTTCCAGGTAAATAGCAGCACCCACAACTTAGCACGGGGTCACAAGGAACCAACACTGTCCACATTTCAGCATCACAGGCTTCATTCAGTTCATCCTTAACCTAAAAGGCTGCTTAATCCTGGGCACTTGATTTATTTAGATGAGTGACAAGCAAACCATTGAAATTTACTCCATACCCAAATCACAAAGAAGGGAAAAATAAGCATCCTCCATATTACTAAAACTTAGTAACTTTAGGCCTTCTGCATGAGGAATGACTGCAGCCTAACTTTTCTAACTTCTAGGGGGGAAATCTAAGGTCGTCTTGTTTATGGGTGCCTATTTATAGGATTAGCTTAAGGCACAGAACATACTTAGTGAGGTATCAGGTTGCAAGGTAACAAGAAACACCCTTTTTTGAGGCATACATTGTCTTCCATGATTTCCTAATCAAGCCAAAAACAGAATGTGAAGAATTCTAAGTCTTTTGGGTGACCATTCATTTTCAAAAATCATATAAGACCCCTTCAAAGCCACATTGCTTTAACTTAGCCATTCAAGAGAGAAAAGTTCATGTTAAGAGGAAAGTTAATGCTAAGAAAATTGCCTCTGAACATATTCTTTATTTAAAAAATAGAAATTCTCTGAACAAATCAGATTATGTTCTTTAACCTTAAAGACATTACACAGTGTGACCACATAGTCCTGCAAAGCCGATAAACACACACGTATGGCAACATTCTCAAAAACACCAGTTTATAAGGATTTCATAGAGTAGACGAAAGGCACATGTGAAACATACCTTGCTGGCCCAGGCATCTTCATCCCAGGAAGTGAGTTGTAAGACACGGATTATTTCATTTATCTCAGCACTCATTTTCTCTACCGTGAAATTGCGATTTTTCAAGGCCTCTTCTATTCCATGGCTTTTAGAATTTTTTGTGGTTACAAATATCTTCATAGCTGTGAACATAGCACCATAGATTAGAACAAACTACCTGCAAAATACAACCAATATTCGAATGGACCCCCTACTACACAGGCCCCAAGTTTCATTTTGCATTGGCAACTTTAATCAAAAAGTGATTGTAGTTAGTCATCTGTTTTTCCCCTCTCCCTCTGCCTCCCTCTTTCTTCCCCCCATCACTACGACTAGTGTATCCACAGCATTTTTACCAATATTGCAGACATGGAAGTCAAGTCTGCTACTGGTAGTTGATTTCTTGTCCCAATCACATTCCTGCTTTTCAGTTAACAGGGTTAAACATTGCAACATGGGTTTCTGCACATGCTAAGGGAGTTTATGCCTGATTACAAGTACATTCTGCACATGTCATTAGCTCCTCACTACTGCTGCTAGTGGGGACTGTTCAGTGCAGTGGAAACTACAAACTATTATCAGAACTTTATTTGTTTTCAAACTAGGTTTACAACACTGGTGACCAATCATTTTTGTCATCCATGATCTGAGTAACTATTACTCCTATTCCTGTTTTTATCTTTGAGAAACTGATTATAACTACATCTCACTTTAGCTAATGTCAAGCTCACCACAGTTACCAAATGCCCCCCATTTAAAGCATTAACCATCAGCCTTTAGGACAGCAAATAAGCATCAGCTGAAGACAGCCAACAGATGCCCAGAACACCCCTAAACACAGACAGAAGTCAAGCTTATACACCAGCAATACACCCATTACTCTGATTATCCTAAAATCATAGAATGCTTAAGGTTGGAAAGGACCTCTAGAGGTCATCTAGTCCAACCCCCTGCACACACAGGGTCGCCTAGAGCATGTGGCACAGGGTGGTGTCCAGGCGGGTTTGGAAGATCTCCAGAGAAGGAGACTCCACCACCTCTCTGGGCAGCCTGTTCCAGGGCTCTGTCACCCTCACTGGTAAGAAGTTCTTTCTCAAGTTCCTGTGGAACTTTTGGTGCCTCAATTTGTGGCCATTTCCTCTAGTTCTATCACTGGCCACCACTGAGAAGAGGCCAGCCCCCTCCTCCTCACTCCCTGTCTTGAGGTATTTATATACATTGATCAGATCCCCTCTCAGTCTTCTCCAGGCTGAAGAGGCCCAGCTCTCTCAGCCTTTGCTCATAAGGCAGATGTTCCAGGCCCCTAATCATCTTCATAGCCCTGCGCTGGACTCTCTCTAGCAGCTCCACGTCAACAAAGGACAACAGGAGGCTTTTACAAATATGTGTTTTGCAACAGTAGCAGAGTCAGGAATAAAAAGGATACTTTATGTTCCTTAAAATCTTGACAACAGAGATGGCGTATCCCTCTTCATTTAAAAACTGAGTGAATTCTGAGCCGAAGGGTTTTTTTCCTAAACTAAGATTAGATTTGCATGATTTGTTCCTCCTCGACATATGACGTATCACAGTACGCCAAGCAAGGAGCCAGGGAAATGTTGGTGGATATCCTATTGCCAGTTATTAAACAAGTAAAAATCACAGCAGGGCAGAGGGCAGATGACTGCCCTCATTTGGTTAAGAAACCACTTGGGTTCAAGGAGCTTGTTCCATGCCCACCTCCAAGAATTCCCGTGCTTGTCCCACATGTGGCCCGGCCAGGCTAGGGCCTCCAGTGCCTGCCTATACATGGCTCAACACAGCCTGAGGTGCTGCTCGTGTCATCACATAAAAGGCAACGGGGATGCCAGCAGGACGATTGTGTCCCTGCCAAGACGGGTGGCACAGCACAGAGCCGGGGGACGTTGCAACAGCCACAGGGCTCGTCTCTAGGACCCCATACTCAGCAGCTGGGCTAGTCCGACAGACCAGCCTCAACGCTCACCATTCCTACAAGCCAATAGTAATCCAAGTTCTGATTACATGCTGAAGGACAACTATTTAAGTGTTCATTATTGAGAAAGCAAGCCACTGTTTAGAAAAAAATCAGTAAATCCAATCAGTACTTTATGCTACACCTACAGGTAATGCTATGTCATTAGATAACCTGTCATTCTCATGTCAAGTGTGCAGAATGTACAGCTAGGAGCACTATATTTATTCCATCACAAAGTCACAAACTGTACCATACGGCTATTTGCTATTGCTGCAGAAGCAATGTCAAAGCTGTTATTTCCAACAAACACAGGAGACTGGAATTTCAGTTCAGAAGACATAAATCCAGAGTGCTATGAGAAATTAAAGTGGAAAATACCTGAAATAAGTACAGGCAATAGCTCCTTCACAGTATTCATGGAGTTCACCAGCATAACCCTATGTTCCTGATGTGTTAATTCCTGCTGTCTCTCATCAATCATTTTGGCCATCTTCGTCATTCCTAAGGATTGAAGTAATTAAGCAAAGTTATACATGAAGAAATGTAATGTTAAGCTGAGCTTTCTAAACAGGAACAACATTCAAGGCTTATGACAAATACATTTATATTAGCACCTGTAACAAACTGCATTCCACACATAAGGTAGAATAAGAGCCTCAAACTATAGAAAAGAGATTTAAAATTGATTTAAGATCACAGAGCAAAAATAGGAATACACAAAAGCATTCTTATAAAACCTTTAGGACATTAAGTCACCTCACAAACACTGGAAGCTCATTTACAAGGTTTTTGCTTTTCTTCTGTTAAGATTTTATCAAAGCCCTAGGTGTGAATGACAGGAAAAAGAAACTTTTATTTCCTTCAAAGATTTTGTCTTGAGGTTTTACATGATACAAATCAAAAACCATATCTATTTTGCATGCTCACTTTAGAGTAGTCAAATGCTCAAAAGTTAGTCTCTTATTCCAACTCAAAACATTTATCAGCTCATTTTTAAGTACACACACTCATATTCCTGTATCTTCATATAGTGTGTAAGCTCACAGTAGTATCAGATGTCCAGTGACATAACTGAAGGGAAGAAGGACTGATGGCATAAAATGGTTAAGGGCTCCAAGTGTTAACTGGCATTTCATTCAGGCAAAGACAATGCTTTTAGAGCATGCCAGAAGCACAGGACTAGCTATGCATCCAGAACAGTATGAGTTTAGAAAAGCTCACTTGGGACACAGGCACAAATCTCTATCTCATTTCTGACTGAGAAGTTAGATACTTGTCAAACACTTATTACCTCCATCATAAGCATGGAACAACAAATTATGTCAGAGAGGTGCAATGACAAGTCCCAACTGCTTTGTCTGAATCAGAGTAACTAGAAGCTCAGGAAAACTTCTATTTTAAAGACAGATAATTATGACCAAAGAGAAACTGAAATTGCATATACGAAGCAAAACAATGAATTGCATGGAAAGTAATGATTGCCTATTTGCTTCATTGTTTCCTTTCCAAAATGAAGCAAGATGTTGAAAGTAATTCCTCATGGGATATAAAAGAAATTAAAACACAACACCTTAATATGGAATTAAACCACATGCATAGGTTAAACCATATAATTGTATATGTTACACAATGTAATTCACAAGTACATCAAGAAGGATAAACATGCTCAGTGACAAAAGACAGCTTCTAGTCTAAGTAACCAAATTCCTTTATGAACTCTTCTTAGGTTATATGCATATTCTTATAAATATACATACACATGTGTATATATACACAGATACGTATGTGTATATATAAGAAGCCGCTGTCAAACAGTAAGATGTATTTAGAATTCCTGCTCCAGTTTTAACATATTTAAGCTTAACTATAGGTTCTGCTCCAGTATTCTCCTACAGTTCCACCACAACCCCTAAATTGCATAGAATGCTTTTGTTAAATAATACTTAATCCATTTTAATGCTTGCTGAATCTAAAACACTGGACACAGAAGATGACTGGGAGATTAATAGTAGGTTTCCTTTATATCAGTTGACTGCTTCTTTTATCAATCATTTATATCCACCAGTGAACAACAGTGTGATGTAGCATGGTAAAGTAACAAGTAGTGAAGGATCACCAATTAATCAAGGTAAAAAAAAAAAAAAAAAAACAGGATAACAGCTGAGCTTTTGCATTACACTGCTTGAGCAATAGTTCTGCTGCCTCATTAAGATGTTAACCTGGAATGTTTAGCTTACACTACTCCAAGAAACTGCTGTTAGGCCTAACCATCTCAGTACAGAAATGCTGTAGTCTTAACAGACTTCATCCATGAATGTTTAATTATATCTCTTTCAAACTGAATTTTCTTCATGCTACTGCATGCTTATTTCCCACACAATGTAGTGCAGAAAAGGTACAGTACATATGGTCCACAGCACACATCTTGACTCTTGTGCATTCTTAAGAGAATGTGCATCAGAAAATAGTAGTTCAAAACACTTCCAAAACTTTTAAAAGAAACTGCTTTAGCATTATCTAAACACTTTAAACTTGGCTGGGATAGGACAGAATAAGGAAAAAAAAGAATGAGGGGAAAGAGACTTCATTTAATATGTTTACGATATACTGCAGCAAATCAAACCTGGCCCTAGATTCTTTGTGTATGTCACCAAATCCTCCATAGTTTCTACTACTTCCGCCACAGTCAGATATTCCAAAATTCCTTTGCAGACACGGATGATTTTACGGACCTAAAAAAGGAATATTCCATCATTTATTAGATGAAGCTAAATGATACTTGGATTAGAAATGCAAGTCTATCATTAGAACAGTATATGTACAGCATTTGCTCACATGATGTTGGGGCAATCATACAGGTTGGCCGTGTTGATTAGACAACCTAAAACTCAATTACTTAAGAATGCTGTATTAATAAAGACTCAATTTAATCAGCATTCCACTACTCATCACAAATGCAAAAGCCTCCTTTCACTTTTTCCACCTTGCATAACTAAAGGATAGCAGGTAAAAGAAATAAAGAAGTGCATTTAGGTATGCTGACATGCCCAATTCAAAATTTTTCACTGCATTTTCATCAATAGACACATGCAAGTTAAATCACAAAGCTAAATACAAGGAAAGCAGACTAAGCCTTCACAGAAGATGTTACCATCACTCAGTTTTACACATGGAAAAGAATTTATATAAAAACTATCCTAAATTCCTGTTGGAAAGGTAGCTCCAACAGTTTATGCTTTTCAAGAACATCTGTCTATGAAGATACGTACTTTACTCACTTCTGGATTTCTGCCTTAGCTGTTAATTACTTACTTTTCTAGTTCATGCTGAAAGCCACAACAGAGTTCTGTTGGTTAAGTGGTTAACCTGATCTTCTTGCTTCCTGAACTATATTTCTAACAGCACAAACACAGTTCTCATTGAAGAATAACTTTAACATTTAATTTGCATTAGCCACATGCAGTGCTCAATCTTCGTAACTCATAATTTCCTAACTCATAATTTCTTCTAGAAATCACTTCAGTTTTGTCCCAATGTTAGCTTATCTTGAAGCATAGTAAGTGCAGATGGAGCCAAGTCAGGTTCCTATTTGTGAAAGGCCAATCATTCCAGAGCAAAGTTTTTCTTTGAACATGCATTTGTCATAAAGGAGTTCAAGGAAGCATTAGCTCCATGAAAGTCAACGCCTTTTCTAAACACTGAAAGCAGGGAGATTAAATGCCATCAAGCTCACTTCCTAGCACATCCTTTAACACTTGGCAGTATCACTTAAAACATTTAAAATAATATATAAATCAGTAGTGCCAGAGAAAACTTCCATAGAATCATCCTTATTTCTGAGGAATATATTAACAGCATCATGAGACATGATGACGCTGTGTTAGACTATACAGAACAGCAGGAAGAGTTACGTAATCATTTCAGAGATTAACAGGTCATTGCACAGGTAAAATTGAGAATTATCAGCAGCTCTAATACTGCTGGTTTCATTCCCTCTTATGAGCAATATATTTGCTATTAAGAAGAGCAGAAGACTTCAAAGATCTCATACTCCCAGTAAGAGGATCACAAGACTAAAAAAAGTTTAAGTCTGCCTGTGTGTTTTGCCAGTTTCATTTCACACAAACAGCACCCCTGAGCCACTACTCTGGCTTCTGCAGCAGTCAAAATGCATCCAACTGTTATCTTTATCAGAACGCATCAGCCAGGCATATAAATCTGCATTACTCCTTTACCAGGCCAATTGCATTGCCACAGCTAATGGGGTCACGTCAATATAGCCAGAAAGGCTAGGAAGTAGCCTAGGGCTTTTTAGTGAAGGGATATGGAAAATGTAAGGCTCAGTTATGGGTGGAGTGAAGGGAAGACAGAAAAATGGCAGGCAAATGTAAGACAGTATTGATGGAATCTATCCCTTTCATAGGGCAACCAGAAACACAAAACCAACCACTCTATCATACAAAGGTACTCCTAACAAAATACAAGCTGAAGTTTCTTCTGACAGATAAAAAAGAAAAAAAAAAAAAAATCAGCTCTAGTGAACAGTTCACATCAGCTAACCAGGTTAAGTGGACACAGCAGTCAGCGCGGTACCGTCGTGGCCTGTGGCACAACACCTACCTCGGCTTCGTCGAACGTCAGAAGCAAGTCTGACGTTCCTGAGAGGATGCCTCTCGATCCGTCAATGAGATAGTCACGAGCTGGGACGGAATAAGGATCCGCTTGCAGCATCTGGGCTGCCCGGACAAGCTTGGTGCAGGCGTTCTCCACTCTGCGGACAAAGTCACACAGGCGTGCTCGTTACTTCTCTCTATAAGGAAAACGACTCGAGAAAACAGTGAAGGGATTGTTTTCAACCCCATTGCTTGAAGGAAGCAAACTAATTATTCTCTGCCCTTATTATCTAATCAACAAAGATATTTATGTTAACGAGAACACAGACAGAAAGTGTACTTTTATTTTTTTTCTGAATTCCAAAATCTTCCAATTTAGGGCAAGTTTTCAATTTCCCAAATACAGCAGTCAATGGTGAATGCTGTTAAGAAAAGGTCCCAAACACTGACTCGGCAAAACATCTCTTATTCTAATAATCGGGGTAGAAGAATTGTTTAGAGTTTCCAAATCCAACCTTTATCGTTCTTACATTTGCCTTAGTATTCAAGGGGCAATTGTCATTAATAAATACTGAATTATAAATGTTAAATTATTACTACCCATAAGACAAAAGAACATTCTATTAAGAAAACCAAAATCTGCAAAGCTCACAATCCAGCTTTTAAGTTTATTTGCACTCACTAGAGAAACTGCATTTTAAATGGCTGCAAGGTATCGTGATAACATATGAATTACAAATGAAGATTGAAATTCTGATTTTAGGATTTACAAGAGGATTTACAAGATCTTATAATGTCCAATTACAATAATACAGAAAATACTAAAGCAGCAAAGTTCTAAAATTAAGTCATTTTTATCAAGACATTTCATATAACAATTAAGAAAAAAAAAAAACAATAACAGGAACATTAAAAAGCTCCACGGGTTGTTTGTTTGCTGTAATCACTTCCACAACAGTTTAGAGAAAACAAAGCTCAAATTTTGCTTCTAATTTTCAAAGCAGTAAAAGCAGCTAAGCCTTCTAAGGCTAAGCTAATCATGGCTATAGTTACCTACTACGCTGACCATGACTCTCCTCCAATCTCACCTTGTTTAACAGAAACATAAATAAATACAATACACTGATTCTGTGCATACACAAATGCCATATGCCTATTCTAGTTGTACTCATGTTGCAGCAAACATTAAATTCTTTTATATTTCAGCAGTATTATTTCTTATCCTAACTTTTTTTGTGCTTGCCATAGCTCTTTTTCTAGTGATCATTTACACATACTATTTTATCATAGACCTCCAAGTTAAATCATATGGAAAAGTTACACTTTTTTTGCTTCCATTTCCTCCTCCCTCATATTCTTTTTCTCAAATGGCAGAACATAATGGTTAATTCTACCACTGACTGCAATAAGTAATCAGACAACTATTGCAGGAAAAGAAGCTTCTTTCAGCAAATAAGGTTTTCATCTAATGGCTCCCCAGATAGGCAGCTCCATTGTCATAATCTCTTCCTCTGTGACACATCTGGCCAACATATTAGGTGGTAACTCACAATGGAATAAAACAAAATACAGGACTTGAAGGCAGTGAGTGGGAATGGTCTGTTGATGAGTATCCAATGCACTTCGCTCTAAAGCCCAAGTTAACTAATCTCACTAATGTATATTTCCCCACTTCAAGCTTATTTTTCTCAACTCTAAGAAAGCAAGTATCACCTCCTCACCTTGCCAGAGCCAGGCTCAAAAATGCCTGATTTCCTATAGCTAAGTTTCATGGTCAACTATTCAACAATGATCTCCTATCGGTTTTCTTTTCTCTTTGTGAACAAATGAACTAATGTAAATATGCATTAATTCAGCACAAGAACCAAGATAAGAACTTCAAAGATTTATTTTCCCATCTTTTCAAGTTGAATCTTTAGAATTTATTTTGTGTTTTATTTGTATAATGTCTTTTTTTTATATAAACATGTAAAAATTTCTTTTGTCTAAACTTTGAAAGAGCTCAAGAATATGCAATTCTATGTGCAAGAAAAGAGGCTGGAAAAGAGAGAAGATATGCTAGAAAAAATATTCCATGGCACGGTTGGGAGGATTTCAAGTTAAAGTATACACTTCACATTCACTGCATTGTAATGCTTTTTGTCTCACCAAAAAAAAAAAAAAAAAAAAGAAATCAATCATACCAAAAAGTTCTTAACAGCACTAAAAGACTTAATTGGATCACTTCTGAGACAGTGATTCTGAGTATTTGCTGCTTCGTGCTTTTATGTTGCATAATCTGCACTCTGGGTGCACATGCGCTCTTATGTGGAAAGTACATAGAAACCACACCTAGAGAAGCAAACAAGAACCAACACAGAGAACTTTGGACAGGTAGGTACTTCATATATGTTTTTGATATAAAATTTTAAAATTCTTAAGTTTAAACCTGTGGGAAAAATTAACCACAGAGCTACAGTAATTTCTGCCAATGATAATTTTTGTGGAATATCCTCACACACACTTCTAGTCTTTGTTTGTTGGAGAGACGATGCTCAATTATTTCAGATAAAATTTTTCCATCAGAAAAAGCAAACAAAAAACCACACACAAAATTCACATCACGAAAGTCTGCACCTAATGTAATATCATCCAAGCTATATATCAATATATCTGTACAACTTTAATTTTCTCTGAAGTCCAGGATGCTGGCATTTAAAAAGAAAAAAACACCACACAACCCAAGGGTCAAGCAGAAAAGAGGTAAGCTGACAGCAAGTTATCAACTGATGTCTTTCAGTTCATTTGAAACGGCTTTCAGTTGAGACAAACTGAAAAAATCCCCACTCTGAACAATCATATAATCAGAATCTACTAGTGTATTTTCAAAAATGAAGTTTTTTCTTGTGAAAAGAGGGTGGAGGGTTGTTCCAAAGTGTTTAACAAAACAAGAGGGCACGTTTTTGGTAATGTAGTATTTCCTAGGCATTTTCAAAATTAATGATAGTAGGAGGAAAAAGCAGTCGTCCAATGAAATCCCATCACTTCATATTTCTTAAAAATACAGTTGATACCTGGTTGGTAAACCGAAGTCTCATTACAAAACAATTGAAAAATGGCAGCTCTTCTTGGAGCCAAACTCATCTGCAAATATTTAAATCCCTGTGTCACAAAAGACACCGCTATAAAAAAGGGCCTATTTTTATTTTAGAGGTTCAATTTCAATAAAACTGTGTTAACACCATCCTAATTTTATGTAGAGATGACACAGAAGTCATGATCTTTCCAACTATAACAACTTTCCATAGTAAACTAACTTGATTTCTGTTGGTGATTTCTTTATAAATGTGAGGACAAGTTGCAGTTTATGCTAAACTCTCATTTTATTTTTCAGGATTTAGGATTGACTTCTGTCTTCTCCCAATACAAATGGCTGTTCTAAAATATAAGACTATGCCTTTGATAGCTCAAGTTGGATTTCTCTCAATTTTGAACTGCTCAAGCTGTAGAGAGTTTGCTCACTACAGTTTAGACAACCTACAGCTGCAGAGTACAGACTTTAAAATTAAATATTTTCTAGTAACATATTTTGTTAATACAGATGACCAGTAATGCCACATCAGCTTAGCTACAAAAATAGTTTTGACATGAATAGCACTATGGTTTAATTTACTGAATGAGTTTGTGGCCAAGTTAGACAAATTTTCATTCTGCAGGCAAACAACTCTGATGTCATCCTACATTCCTTGCACAGAGATGACAGCTTTTTTTCCTTCATTCCAACAGAATTATAGCAAGTAATATGAACATACAGCAAAACCATCTGATTTACATCCCATGCATTACTCTTCCTCTCAGGGGACCTAGACAACTGAGGAACAGGACACAGCATTTTTTAACTCTAGGTCAATGCTTCCAAGGCAGTTCATGTCACTAGCAAGCAAAGGGATGCACGTTAGTACCCCTGTGAATAATGATTTGGCTGGTTGCGAACACACTTACTGGAAAACTTTTACACACAGTATCCAATATTCATAATACATCCTCAATCAATGAAAATAAAATAAATTAATAACACACAATGCTAATGCAATACAAAGTCCTTAGGAAGAATAATGTTTCCATGATCCTTCAGGCATGTTTCCCATCAGGTCTCGTGGTCCCTTCGAGTGAGAAAATCATGGTCAGGGAATGGGGCACTAGTACACACACCCTGCTCTCTAGCAGCCCAGTCTGGGCAAGCCCTGCAGAACTTCCCAAAGATGACTGCTAATTCTTGAACCAGCAGTTCAGAATGAACATCTCTCCCCTCTAAAACAAACAGTGTAAGATAAGCCAGCTACATCCAAGTCTTGCTTTTTCAAGCAAAGCAGGTAGAGCTCCTTGGCAGCTCCCTCACAGCTCACAGGTGTCCCCTACATCAGAGAAGTCAGCGACACTATATTCCACCATGCTAATATGGAAATGTTAGCATGTACGATCTCGTTTTGATATAATCTCTGGATTAACTAAAAACAACAAATACAATAGGCTATCACTCAGAGATGATCCATCATTCATTTTATCCCATCCAGGGTATTAGCTAGGTACTGTTTGAAAAAAGGTGCATTATTGTGACTGTTCTACTTCTCCCGTCTCACTGTAGTACAATGTAAGCAGTCACAAATTGTTGCAGAACAAGTTCTTTACTCAGCAAGAAATGTTACTGCTCAGCAGTGCCCCACCAAAGAATTTTCTAAGCTTTCATCACGTTTCTATAGTAATATGATTACACAGGTCTTCATAACCTGGTAAATACTATCAGAAGCCAATTATTGTGTAGCAATTCAAAAAGCAGCCTCTTTTCCTCAGTCTCTTACTTTCCCCTTGGTGAACAAGAAGCTGGAAATGAACCAAAAACTCCACACATCCTAGAAAGTGAGCACAAACAAAATGACATGTTTATATACAGCTCCCTGAGGATCAAGAAAAATGCTTTAGTCTCATTTCAATTCACACACGCACACACACATCCTCCAAACCCAGTAAACCAAAACCACCCTCCCCCAAAACACAAAAATAATCCTGAAAAAAACCAAACAAGATCATACACCAGGAACACAGTTTAAGAAATACTGTCTGGATTGTATCAAAGGCTCTTTTAGCTTGGTATCCTGTCTCCAAAAGCAGCTGCAAGTGGATGCCTAAGAAAGGCTAAGAACAGGCCAAGCATTTATCATACTTCCTCTGGGCATTCTATCTTCCAGCTATTTTCAGCTCATGGGATCTTCATTTATCTGTTTGATAACCCTCAATGGATTCCTCTAATTATTTGCCTGTTATCCTCCAAATCAAAACAAAAATTCAGGATACCTTTTACTGTATAAAGCAGTTGAAAAAACAACAAAACACAGAGCTAACAGCTTGATGTAAACTCACCTTCAGGTTTTTGCACGGCAAGAGTGGTGGAAGTTATCCACACCTCCATGCAGCTCAGTTCCCACTCCTTTGCTGATAATCATTTGTGACCACTACTGAGCATGTAAAAAATAAATTCAGTGTTTCTTGGAAATTTCCCTTTCAACATTCACTGCTGTTCTCCATTTATTATTCTTCTATTTGCCTCAGTGCTTTACAAATTAGAACACTTGCCTCTTTTGTCTTCATGAGTACAGCAAAATATTCATTCACTTTGTACACATCAGCAGAGAATGCTAATATTACTTTCAGGGGCTTGTAAGGCAAAATCATTTCCATTAAAGTTTTTTATTTGATAATAAGAAACTGCCATTTTACAGCAAGCAAAAACGAGATGCATCTTTATGACAGACCAGCAGGAGAAAAAAGTTATTGCCTGAAGTATTAAGCCATTAACTTAATCAAAAGTGGCAGCCAGTGCTCTTCAGACGTCTTATATTTCCAGGCTGTGATATCATGTATCAACTGCCTACAGTGCCAAATTCACATTTTACCTATCACATTAAAGAGAACAGTTTGAGAATACTATACACTTTATTTGGCATTATTAAGCATAAAACCAGCACACAGGTAAGTGCCATCGTTACTGTGGAACTTTTTTGTTTTCAGAGAGGACATAAGGAAGACATATAGACAGACAGGTACTCATACAAATAAAATATAACCAGAAATTTCATCACTATTGCCTAAAAGGTCATTTCTGAAGGTGAGCCATAAGCCCACAGAGAACTACATATTTTCAAATTTGCTCCAAGAAGTGTGCAACATTGACTTATCACTAGGGCCTATCTCCTGTACCTACAATAGAAGATGTGACAATATAAATGAGTTTACTTGATAAATGCTGGTGGCATATCCCGCTTCAAGATCTGGTCTTCTGTTGTCTGCACGGTCTCTTTTCCAACCTGCAAGAGAAACAAGTCATACTTAGAGATCAAAAATTTCAATGTAATTTGAAATCAAATAGCAATAAAAAATATTTGTAGTAATGACAATTCCTTCCATTATGTTTCCTGTTGTCATGTCTAGTTTTGAGACCATTGTTTATTTGCATTAGTCAAATTTTAATACCTTGCAAATCACATTTTGTCCATTGCCACTAAGCAATTTGGAGGAAGGAGGAATGTTTTTCTTCCTGCTCCCCCCAGAAAGAAACTGTACAAATAAACACAGCAAATAAAAAACTTAATCCCAATGAACTCTGTAGACTTGTCTCTCAATTCCCCTCAAAGTCAAAAAGCAAATTCAAAGATAAAGAATAGTCCACATTTTCCTATTCAGTCTGTCTAGTCTATTAGAAAAACGTACGTAATTACCGACAATGCCCCCCACACCCACATTCACACCCTCCTTAGGCAAAAATAATTATGCTTTAAGTCAATAAAGAAAGAAATAGAATAAGATCTGTGTTTTACTATGCTCTAGCTGTTGTGTTATACAATGCAAGTCTTTCTAATCAGTAGCTGGCTCTCCGGACTGTGAGATCACCAACTTGACAAAATATTTCCAGCTCCTTTGTTCCCTGTATTTTCCAGCTGAATAAGCCATTCAGAAAGACATCCCAAAGCAGAAGGTCCTTAACCCAGACACTAGCTTGAGTAAAGGGCTGCCAGGGCTGCTCAAGCTACACAAGACGGTACTAAAAATCGCTGATCAGCTGCTCTTTAAAGACTTGCTGTTTTTTGACAGAAGCTGCAGTGTGCCAATATGCACAGTACTTAAATTCAATTGCTGTGCAGCACTCCAGAAGCAGTATTTCCTTGCACATTTACTCCACTTGCCAAAACTGGTCTTGCTTCTTCGATCCTTTTAAGGACTTTACAGAATTCATCTGGCCCCAGTATTTCCTCTGGTTCACACACATAAGTCTTGTTTTTCTCTCCTCTTTGAAACTTAACTAATTCTACACTTCCACACTTGCAAATATCCATGCATATATTTCCTAGCAACAGAGAAAAGAGCAAAGATATTGGAAGCCTTTAGTTTTTACCATGATTTGACAACTCCTACGCTTACCGGAATGCACAGCCAGCTAGCACACAGCGCTTGGGCACTGCCAGGGTCTCGGCAGGGGAATGGGAGCATGTAGGGAGCAGGGAACGCCCCAGTGGCACCGTTACAAGAGTCTCGTGTCCCAGCATCTTCCTGACCTGCGCTGGCAGCGAGCCTGCTTGCTTCCAACCATGCCCACTCCGCATCATGATCCTTAAATACATATTTATCATATGTGTGCATTATGCACATGTGCAAAAAGATAAATAATCCTCATAAAGATGTACAATTTGGATTATAGAGAATACATTATTTGGCTGTAGATAAAACGCTGTCACAAGGTCAAAACCAAGAGTCATGTTTTATTTCCAGCAGCTATTGGGGAAAATCTCATTGCCTTCAAGACGTCTTTTTTTCCCCAGCTGCATATAGATCATCTAGGTTTTTTCTTGTTCTTTGGTCATTTTTAATGATATATGAGTTTTAAAGAAGATAAGAAAACCAAGATTTACAACAGCAGCACTTCAATTTAAAGCTCATCCTAGCAATCAATACTCAGCTTGTCTTTTCCTATTGAATATGAATTAAGAACAAGTGAGCAACAGCTTTTTCCATTACCTATAGTAGACTATCAGAATAACTGTAAATTTTACCATCTGAAACAAAAGTATTTCTTCAGTCTGGAAAGTAAAGTCTCCTCCTTCTAAACTATTCTAAAAATAAAGTATATCTGAGCTGAACTAATAGGATGCGACATTTTGCTCACAAACCTGATACAGCTGTCTTCACCCACACTGCAACTAGGCAGCATAATTTTAGCTGAATTTTTTTGTCAGTAGACCATAATTATTCTGCAAAGACTTCAGAGAGTACTTTTTTTAAGCCTTTCAGTGGTAGCAGAGTTAGCTTCTATACTTTACCTTCATAATTTAAAAAAAAGATTCTTTGGGCTTAAATGAAGTAGTTCATTCATGCAAGCAACCATCATATTTTAATGCGCAGCTGATATCAGACAGGGGGGCGTACAAAAAAGGAAGAGACCTTGACACAGAGAGCTCCAATGCAGCCACTTACAAGGCCTCTTTGGAGCAAACACTCATTAGTCAGACCTAAGAATTCCTTTTCTGTGCCTTACTAGGCTCTTTAGTCTAATAAAGTAACACATCAGACATGAATAAATTTCCATTTTCTTTTTTTTTTTTTTTCATAGGCAGTGTCAATTCCAGTACATCTCTGAAATACAGGCCCAGTTTTTGTCACTAAACTCGAAGACACATTTTTTTCCCATGCTCACAAATTTGAAACACTCCTTTCTCCTATATCCTCAGCATTGAATGGCACACAGAAATGACACTTAACATAGAGGCTTTCGAGCAATTCCCCTACCCTTCTAGAAAAAAATATATTTTGAGCTACAGTACTCTACACACCCCTTCCTGTGCCTCTGCAGATCAAGCAAACCCTTGTGTTGTATAAGAAAAGCATTCCATACTTGCACAGCTATTAGCCTTTAGAAGTTGCAGTCTTTGCACGCGTGACCAAGGCAGAGGGAGGGCATATAAAAAACAGCCTACTCTGCATACCATTTAACAGAAAGTCTCAAAGCAAAGCCACACTGATGCTTTTAAAAAGGCACAACCTCAGTAAGAGGTTTTGTGGGTTTTCCTTTTTAACTTTGTGGTTAGGAGATTGTTTCTGTTTTATTAAGACCCAGTTTCTTTAGACTCACTTTTATGTTGACTAAGCAGTTTCTGCATGCTGCACAACGTAAGGACTCACTCAGCTACACTTCTGTTCTCTCAAATGCTATGGGAATCAAGAAAGGTTTTGTTTGCTTTAAAGATCCCACCCTGCTTCAGACAGGAGGCTTGTACGACTCAACATTAATACAGAACAGGGAACCTGAATTTTACCCTCATTCAGGTATTCTTATCTTCTAATAGAAACTTCTCTTGGCTAAGTGGGAAGCAGCAGCTTCCAGACAAGCCCAGCCTTCCCTTTTAAGTAACAGAGACCATCATTTCTCACAGTTCCAGAAAACCTTGCCCTGGCAAACGACAGAGTGCAGGGACATGAGCTTCACGAGCCTTGCAGCCGCGCAAAGCGGTGACAGATGCTACCACCAGCGCCTGCCAAGGCCCCTTCAGTGCTGTGATCTCCATCCATTAATATTCATTTTGATACTATTTGGGCAAAGTAGTGACTCATACCAGGCACAAAACAGCTGAATTCAAGTGAAGGGAGACCAAGCACTACCCATTATTGAGGAACAAATCCGCCCAGAAGCATGGAGGAAACGAGGCACACATGAAACTGTGGGCTGACATGAGCAGTGAAGAGGCTTCTAGGAATGCTCCCGGAAGGACCAGGGAGACTGAGATCTCCTGCTGTGACCCTTGTGCACAGATCCCTCATGCTTTATCTGCCTCTGAGTAGCACAAGATCAGTATGTCAGGAGTTCCACTAAGACATACTAGAGCATCTTAAAAAAACAACCAAAAATATATCATAAAAAGTTACTAGTTCTTTTTCGCATCCTAAGAAAAAGTGGCCTAAATTTTAAGACTATGAACAATCCATCAGGAAGAACTACAAGCAAACTGAAGTTATGCTAAACATATGCCTACTCACTGCTGGCACATACATATTACATTTGAGTCCAGATTTAAAATAAAAATTCAACATTGGTGAAGAGAACTAAAATTCCAAGTGAAAATATTTTCAATATTCATGTGCATGGATCTTGCACATGACAGAAGGAAAACTCTAAGCTAATGAAGGCCACAATCATGTCCTTAACCCTTTCACAGGGACCTTGCCTCTGCCTCCAAGACTTTTCCGCAATGGGAAGGGCAACAAGCAGGTCCTTCATCTCCTGAGAGCAGTGCCATTTTGTCCCAGGGGACTCAAAGTGGGCACAGGCTCAATAGTGACTTCGAAGTCATTTACCTTCCCTTATCAAAACTCATCCTTTCCATTTAGGAGGGAATATGGGAAGGAAGGAGCTGTGGCAGAGGAGTAGATGTAAAATGGTACATCTGTCATTTCTTTTACTGGCATCAGCCCTACTATCCCAATTGCAATCCATGTCCTATTTTTATTTACAGTATCAAGTATAACAGCAAATAGAGACTTGGGTGATATTTCCAACTTTCTCACTCAGCTTGCTTGAAATACAACTCTGGGAGTGAGCATCATTTTACCATGCCCTGGCCCCTAACCACCATCATTCATGTAGTAAATGTTAGCAAAACGTAATTGCACATATCCTAGCATAACAGAACATAAAACTTTGTCAAATCAATATCTAAGAGGCATAGGTTGCCTCTTATTGCCTTATTCCAGCCTTTTACGTCACTTAAACCTAAAAAAGAGGACTGATTTTTGACATCAGTATTGAACAATAGTCTACCACTATTTTAAGAACCTTTATTTAAACTTTCCTGCTCATTATCTGCCATTGATTAGGATGATGCAATTAAAGGCTGAAAAATTAAGCCTAAAGAAATAAGCAGCAGAATTCTCTTTTAGTTTATGCCAGCCACAAGTAAAGCCCAAGCACTGCCACTTCCATTAGTAAAGGCGACTGCTCTTTTGTGAGCTAGGCATGAATTTATGGAGCCTGCTGAACAAAAGCCTGGTCACTGTGCATTTCAGTCCACATGGAAGCATGCATTGGCTCCTAAATTTTCTCATGACGATCCCAGGGCCGACATTCCAGGCATAGCAGGGCACCTTTCCAAACTCCCCTGGCAATATGCCAAGTAAATGAGAAGGCTCCAGCCATGTGGTCTCCAAGACCAGCAAATTGACCTATCTGTCTACACAGGAGATTAAGGCAAATTTCCAATGCCTTGAGGCCAAGAAACTTTTGCAGTCCAAGTTAAACACCATAGAACCATATAGAAACCAGAAATGACATAACTTCTACTGCAACGCCATGGTACCAAAAAAATTTTTATTCATGCTGCTCATGCTGACTGACTCTGGACAGGTAAAGTTGATGCTTGGTTGCTTTGGCTGATTAGGAGAGGCACACTCGTTACACAGAGAGTAAAAGCAAATACTGATTATATCACGGCAAAACTTTTTATAGAACTTTTACAAGCAGTTCCTTTACAAAGGAAAAAGTTTCTTTTCTAAACCAATACTTCCTAGTAAGTCTTTAAGATATGCTATATCTCCACTTTTAATCAAATTACACAGAAGTGAACTCTGATCTTTCAGCATATGCAAAATTCACTGGAAAATATCAAGACGCTGCAGAAATTGTCCTTTACAAATGAAAGGAACAAAATGTTCTGCTGCAATTAGCTACAGTAAAGGTTGTTGAGGAAAAAGTTTGTACCTCAAAAGCTTTTCCAGCCCATTCCCATGCATCTAAGACTGTAAATCATCACTAAGGTTTTTAATTCACTTTACTAATAATGTATATATAAATCAGTATCATCCTAGGAGAGCACATGTGACTCTACAGAGCTAAATTCTCTCCTTATCGGAATGCCTTTCTAAAGGGCAAACAATAGAACATTGTACAGCAAGAAGCTGCTGGTACATTTACCTCTTCACTGGCAAGTGCCTAATATTGGCTAAAATCTTCACCACCTACACAAGGTTCTTCAGTAATGAAGAAACTTGGGAAGGGCTGAAGGGATAGAATAATAATCACAGGAAAATATTCCAGATATGTCCATGTTACCAGCAGAGCTAATAACTCTTAAAAAGCCTCATCACAACAAGTTCATAGGTCAAGTTGAAGAAGAGTTTTCCTTCCAAAAACAGTAAGTTGTCCCATGAGAACTCATACTTCTCACAGATGCCAAATACATCAGTGGAGAGATATTCTCTAAATGAATTCAAGTTATAAGTTTCACATAGGCACTTAAGAGACCTGCTCTCCAGACTACCTTTGCTTTAGCAGGACGGCAAATGCACAAGGAGCTGAAAAAATAAAGAATTAACTTGCATTCTCTGCTACTTTGTGATTTCATAACCGTAACAGTAACGTCCTGCTCATGTTTCTAATATGTCTGACTAAATCAGACACAAGACAAATGGAGACCGAAGTCTCAGATCTCAATTTCAAGGGGTAGGTCCTGAACTTCAAAAAGGTGTAGCAGGAGACTTTGAAATGGTAAACATGTCGAATGCATAAAAATCAATGTTGTCAAATTAAAATGTAAACTAAAACATATCAAGTAGATATCAAGTGACAAAACTCACCATTTTTAAGAGCTATTCCTTGCAGACGCGAGTTATAAAAAAATCTTAAGACAGAAACAAGAAGGTAGAATTATTTCAAGATGATATAATATAAAAGTAAAAATAGGAATAGTAACTTGCTGTATATAGCACAAACATTGTATCAAATAGAAAATATAAAAAATGATAGTCTTGCTGCACAGAAAAAGCTGACAGTCTTAGACAAAAATTGAGGACAAGGGACAAGAACCTCTCCTTCCATCAGCTTCCAGGTACTCACACTCCAAAGCTGTCACTCATCATCTCAGTTGCCTCCCTAGATAAGATTTGCTATTGTAAATACCCAAAGATTCACTTTGGTATTTAGTTAACTACAAAATCTGTTTGCTACTTTCTACATTCTATTTCCATTTTTAGAAACCCACAACTAACTTCACGGGTATTCTTAACCACATGAATGTATCACAACTGAAAATGCAGGCCAGCTGCCACTGCTTGAGTTTTAGGGTCTTCTGTTTATGATATCCAGGCTTGGACTGACTTCCACATATCCGACAGTTCAACATAGACTTGCCTTTTCCATAGGAAGGTCTGCAATGCTTCCCACTTTGCCCCTGGAACATCACTTCTTCCAGAGTAACGCAATTTTTTCCGCTGTAAGCTCAAGATAAGAGCAGCTCCCTGCAGGAGGAGGAGGTTTTTAAGTGCTGGGCAAGAGGAAGGAAAAGCAGTTACTTAGAATCTGTGCTGATTCATATTCCTCCTCTTCTGCTATCAAAAGTGCTATTCAAAGCTATGACAAATCTCAACACTTCTAGCACCAGAGAAAGGCAAGGTTTTATTGATAGGAAGAAAACCCAGCGTGGGACAGTACTGCAGCCTGTCATTTACGTGACACTGCACTTTAAAATCTTAAATTCAACTGTTTTATCAAAAATACTATCTGGAAACCAACATTCGTGTTAAGCAAGTCTCAAATTCTTACAACAAATTTTCCCCCACAACACTATTCTAAGTTACTGAACTTAATCTTTATGTCTGACATATAAATATTGACTTAGTTAACTATATCCTTGTCAATCAAGTATTTATTTCCATGCCCATAACCTTGTTGGCTAACATAAAATGACTGGGGTTAACAATGTGCTGAGACAGAGAAGAAAAAAAATCTATTATACAGATAGGAGAAGCTACTTTATCTGCTTACTTGAGAAGTCAACCTGCCAATGCAGGAAATAGGTGTTCTGTCCATGACTGTCTTTGTCTTAAATGTTTTAACACTATACTACAGAACACTATATAGGACACTACAGTTCCAGAAGTTACAGAATAACTTGCAATGACATAACCCAAAAAAGCATTATCACATAGCTATGCAATTTGACTTATTTCCAACAAACACAAGTTTGGGGGTCAGCTAACAAACTATCTAGAAAAAGAACAGTCTCCAGAAGGTAACTGTGCTCTGTCATAAAGGTGGAAACTAGAAATACCATGTTTACAAAATCCCTCATAGCTTATTTCCTCCAAAACCGTGTCATGACCTGGTTAATTGACAGCATCAACACTTTCAAAACAAGTGAGCCACATAAAGGAAAGATCCATTTCTCAAAGAAAAAAGTTGCAAAGCATCACTGTGCAACAATCTGTCACAAGGAAGCCCAACAACAGCTCTCTATAGCAGCTAATAACTGCCTCAAGTGGCAAGACCCCTTAGCATTTCACCACACTGGGTAACTGGCCAACAGCACAAAGATCTCTCAGCCACCCCAACTGAGAAAAAACCCAGAGCAAAAGAGTATGTTCAAACTGAGTTTGCAACAGAGAGAAAACACTTTATAGGCTTGAGTTCTGACAACTGCTGAAATTAAGCTGAGAATAAAAAAATTAAATTAATTAATTTTGTTCAAAGGAAGTCTTAAGTCAATCAGAAATTAGACTAAGAAGTTTACAGAGGTTTCCATCCCCTCCTGATTTTTCTGGGGAAGGGGAGAAAAAACAAACTTTCCATAACTGTGGCAAGGAATTCAATGCAAGGCAGTGATTTCAAACTAAATAATTTAGTCATCAATGACATGTCCACCCATTCTAAACCTAACTATTCTAAACTGTGGTCAGTAGGAATCTAAGCCACTCCAAAATTTAACTTAAAAGTTATCTTTCACAGTTGCATTTTCTGCTTCTTGAAATACACAGCCTGCTCCAAACACAGCAAAGAGCTTGGATGGAACAGAGGAAGCACCTCAGCTGAAATAACTGTCTTCCAGATAGTAGCTCCACTGCTCGACAGAAGGAGCCTTCTGACTCTGCCGCAACTTAAGAGGAAATAGCTGGTAGGACTACAATAGGGCAAGAAAGTCATGGATTTTTCCAGTTTGGCCTTATTAGCTTCCCACTTTAATGCACCTGCTCATTACATCAAATAGCAACTGTTTGATGACACTCATGATTTAGTCAGTACAACCCAAAGGATGCCTCATCAGAAGCACGATTACAGAAATAATCACCATTCTGGCATTATTTTACCCCTTCTGTGACTATGTCTACTTAAGAAGTTTATTTTCATAGTTTTTTGTTTATGTCCTCTTCAACATTTGAGGCAGCCCATGCAAACCCCAGCTACTAAGATAGTTTAATATCACTATTCTTACAAACAGAAGATAAGCAGGTAAGGGAACACACATGATAACACTGCTTTCAGTGTGTCCATTAGGAAAAAAAAAAAAGTCTATCATCTTACTGACAATCATTGCTGAATGATCAACATTCAAGAATACCAAGCACTACAAAAATCCTTATGAAGCGCAAATTGCTTATAACCCTCACAGAACACTTTTCAGTCTTTGCCTACTGCCAACCTGAACTGGAGACTGCCATGAACCAATCCACAGTCTTTGAGTCCATTAAATATTTAGACAATTTAATTATTTTCTACAAAATGCACTGTCTCCTACTCAAGTGACTCAAAATTGACTCAATTCTAGAGTGTGTGGAGTAATGACAGCCCAATATCTGCAATGTACCTAGACATTTGAAATTGGCATTTATAACAATATTAAAGCATAAAACTTGTAAACCAGCCAAAGCACTATTTCCTTTTCCAAATTCTATTAGTCAGGATTTCTTTTGCGCACAATATTTAACTGAGGACCAAGACTAAGTATAAAACACTCAAGTCAAACCTTCTCAGACAACCATATAAACTAAGAGAGATACTGGACTTTTCCCATATTTCTAGTAAACAGATCAAGGCACAAAGAAGAAGAGACATTCTGTTGGACTTCATACTTAGTAACCAGGAAGAACTGGCTGGAAATGTGAGAACAAGAGAACCTTTGGCTGTAGGGACCATGAGAGGTGGCATTCACACTTGACCTATTTCCATACAGTACACATGTAAAGACTTTTCACCTGTTGAATTTTATGTGACTAGAATGGTAGGCTTACGTTTTAAGGGGACTTCTTGCTGGTGAAGATTAGTAAGTGTAATGAAAATTCAGTCTTTGTTTTATCATCTCAAGTCTCAATGCAGCAAATCATCCTGTATGCACCAAGTGTCTCCTGAAGCACAGAAACTTAAGTCACTTGTGGTGCATTTCCATTAATCAACACAAATTGTTACATTAGACTAACTACAGGATGCTCTAGATGCTAATTCCCTCTTACCTGGTGTCAAATAAAATTAGGGAAGAAATTATACAATGAAACATCACAATTTATTCAGTGCATATATGCAGAGTAGTTATGAAGATGCATTACTGTCTAAAACAGTATTTACACTACTCCCTAGTAAGAATTCCTCCTACTGTGTTTAAACTTTAAGTGATAGACAGGTTATCATTTTCCTAGAACTAAGGACTGTGGCAGCAATTCAGTATGGGAAAGAATTGTTTCTCAACATTTGATTGAGCAAATGATGGGATAGAATTTCTGGGTCACTAGACAAAAATTGACATTATGCAGCAGTATTCTCAGTCTTTTAATGTCTAGCTTGCCAGTCTTTCTTTTCAGAGGGAGAAACAGCCCCAGGAGAAAATGGATACTGCTAAACAGTAGATACTTTGTCTGCATAGTGGAGGTGAAAAATATAAAACCACTGCCATCCAGTATGTACACCAGGCAGAGAGATCTGTTTAGGAACAACATGTACAAACTGTGCAGATAGCAATAAAAGTGTTAATTCTCCATGAAGCCACTAGCAAAATCAACCAATAGCCTAGGCAGTGCCAAATCAAAGCCATGACTGACCTATTCTTTCCTTTGAAAAAAGTTAATAATAATAATTGGTACTTTGGCTTCTATTTAACAATACTTGCAGATCTGGAACTCAAGAAACACACCCCAATGTTTGCAAGCAGTTAACAATTTCCGGCTTCATTTCCAGCGACGAGTGTTAACACCACATGTTTGCTAACACATCTTTAAAATCACCGCTTGGTTTCCCCCTTCCCTGCCGCAGTCCTTTCAGGCTCACTTCATTAATCCAGATTTCAGTCATACTGGAAAGGGGAAGATACCTGTGGATGCCTTGGAAACTACACGCTTCCAAGCATAAAGTCTAGTGCGCCACATCGGATTTGGCCCTGTGTTTCATTAAGCCTCTGTAAAGGAATTCTGTATGTACAGCTTCATACTATCTGTACATAGAGCTTCATACTGTACGTCGTATCTGTATGTCAGAGTATCCTCTTGTTTCAAAGCACACTAAAAGTTACAAAGCACTTATTAGATTACAAGAAATCATGAAGTCAGGAAGGACAAAACACACACAGACACACATACAACCTGTACTTAACTCTTCTCTTTCTGGAATGATTCACTTACACAGTAGAAAGGGAGCATTAAGTTTCCCACAGCAGGACTAGTTTACACCATCTTGTCAGCACATGGAACTTAAGCCCAATCAACCACTTTAAGGTTATCCACTCCAGAATAATATTCTCAGTTTCCATGCCCCAAAGCAAGCTGCAGAGAGTTGCTAACAGAGGCACTTACCATCTTCACAAGCGCTTAAAGGAACTGAGAACAAAAGATTCCTTTTATAGCCAACAGAAGAGAGTGGTATAAATTATGTCTTCAAACATAATAACAGAACTAAGAGATTAACCCATTCAAATCAGAAACTGATTTATCACTTATTTAAAGCTCATTCCTATCAGATAAAAGAAAGAAGCATGTCTCTGATGTGCTTTTGTTATTACTAAGTTGCTTTCTTTCTGGTTTAATTAATCATTAAACACACACAATGCACATACTCTAACTGGGTTTATCTGCTTTCTTGGAGCAGATGGCCACTGTTCCCACCATATACAGAAGTATCATTAAGAAATTGCAGGCATATCAAAGTAGAGTGTTCTATTTCAAAGAGGAAGGAAGTCTTTAAAACAGATCAACTAAACCGAATAAAAACTCAAGACACAACAACTCCCTCCACCAAAAGCAGAAAAATACCTCTATCAGTAATCACATATTTCTACTACACATAGTGCACTACAATAGAAAGATCTCTCTAGTTCCTTGGGGCTCTTGCAGTGCTCCAATTCACTTGTCACTTAACAGTAACTTTTGGACCGCAGCAGAGCTCTGACCTGCTGCTCTAGCAGCTCATTTCCTTCGGCTTGAAGATATTCCAGTACAACAAACTATGAGGGGACACGGATTTAGCCATCTCCAACGACAAGTTACAAATACCAGGGCAAAAAATGCAGAAAATTTCTGTAGCGTCTCGAGAGTACAGCCTTTTGTGCTGTGTAGGAGATCCTCTGCAGAAAAGGCTTAATTACTTTTTTCCCTCTCCCGTCTTCCCCCTGTTTAAAACAAATATTACATGCTAATTTGTCTGAAATAATCATTTCCTTAAGCTGTCCCCAACTACTGTTCAAATACTTGTATAGGGTTTCATCTCTTGGTTAGACAAGCAGTCCTTTGCTCTGCAGGGTTTAGAGACTACATCTGAATAACTGTGGCTGCCAGACAGGATCTTCAAAATCATTACTGATGATCAGCCTGACAGACTACCTGCGGTTCATGATTGAGATGCAGAAAGTTATCACAAGAGTTTCTTAAGCCTCTAAATCTCCGTAGAGGAATGAAGTTATATCCTAACATCCATCAAGAATATGTTCCAGAGAGGGTGATAGTTAACAATTTATTAGAGAGCAAAGCAATACTTCCCTATAAGAACTCATGTAATAAAAATTGGATACATGCATGACTTACGAAATGCACAGATGTAAATGCAAAGGGACAATGTAGACAATGGAGAGGTAGAAGCAGCAGCAGCTAGAAGAGATGCTGGCTTTTCAGGGCAGATAACTGTTCTGAAAACATTTTAACACTTACTCACAGTGAACACCTGACTATGAGCACTTGAAATCAGCATCACTTTCCTCAGATGAATCAAGCTCCATTAAGCATGACGGACAGAAACACCAGGCATTTGATCTCATAAAAGCAGCAACTGATGCCTTTCAGAATGATCATCTGCTCCATCACTCCAGCCTCCAAGAAGCTGGCATCAGAGAAGCAACACAGAAGTATTAGAGAGCTAGCTACATCTACACTATCAGAAAGTCAAAAGCCATGTAAACTAATAAGTGAAAACAGTTTCAGAAAGCTAGACTAAAACAGTCTTGGTCGAGCTCCAAATTACTCCCCCTTCCTTGACCGCAATGCAGAAGCACGGGACATTTTTACATTTACTAGACCATTTCTTGACTTGGCGTACTTCCTAGGCCTTCTACAGAAGGCATCTCAGTCTCAGCTACTGCAGTTTGCAGCTGCAGAACAAATTATATCAATTACATACTGCACCTTCCAAGCCTTGCAGGCCCTATTCCAAATGGCAGAAGAGGACATTTGGGCTATGCGTGGCCCCTGACCACTGATAAGCTGAACTCTCACTGCACCTCAGTGCTGCTCAGTGCCGCCATCACATACACTTAGTGATATCCACACTACGCCAGCAGGCACAGTGCTAAGAGCCCCTTCACCATCTCCCTCTATTGACCACTGCGGCCTTGTTATATCACCTGTGCAGCAACAAGGCAAGTAGTAATCAGCTATCCCAGTCATGCAAATATTCCCGCTTCTGCAGAACTGCACTTTTACTGATCTTCTTTACCCTTGGAAATGATGCACTGAAAACACAACTACCAGCCACAACTTAATTTCTGCATTTCTCCCTGGGGTAGTCAAAGCTATATTCTACCAAGAAAGGGGCTCTAAGTATCCCCTCAGATCACACACCTCTCTTTGCTCTTGTGACTTTACACAGAAAAATAATTCAACAGTCTTTCCCTTTATCTAGGTAACAGGATTTAAAAGAAAATCAGAGGCTTCCAAAATCCACAGACCAAAACAGAAAAAGAGTTGGCACTAGCAAATGCAGGAAAAAAAACACTTCTGTTTCTGCACTTCTATTAAACACAGTGTTATCAGTTAAGGTTTATTTTGAGAGATTGGGAGGGAAAACCATCACATATTCCAGGGATACAAACTAAGCTTGGAAAGGCAAAGCTTTACTGCAATATCTTCCTTTCAAGGAAAAGTATTTCATACACTCAAGCTTCATAGCCTTACACTTAAGCTTCATAGCCTTACAACCAATATTCTTATTGCAACAGTTCACAGCTGGAGACAGAGTGTTCTCCATGAAGCTCAAAAGTTTCAGCTAAAGCCAACCAGAAGCACAGGTTTTTCAGATAACACGTTCCATAAAATTCAGGGAACCAAAAGGAGTGAAAGTTACAGTTACACTGCAACAGACTGCAGGGCTCGGAGTGAGGGGACTTTACTGCAATCAAAAGTACTGTGGGACTAAATTAAATGAACGTATATCACTTAAGACAGTCATCTAGGCATCATTTTATACTCAGAAGCCTCACCATTCCTCTTCTGAGGTTTATTATATTTTCAGCATGACTTGCATTTCAAAACGATGCCGTATTTCCTGCATCATTAATACATGTGTCAGCTCACGATGACACAATACCTTTATCCGTATGCAACAGCAGAGCTAAGAGAAAGGAGCAACACTGTCCTGCTCCACTCCAAGTTAAAATATGCTGGCAAGCAATACTGCTTTCCATAAACAACTTCAGAATTTTATAGGGTTCATGGTGAGTAAGTGACATCTGATGTTAGGAAATGAATTCACAGTGTCTGCAAATGAGCCCAACAGATGTGCACGGCAAGTTCTCTATTTCCTTAGCTCTTATTTGGAGCAGCATGCAGTATTTCAATGCTTGCTTGCAGCAGGCAAGGCAGCATAACTGCCCCAAAAGAGCAGCCAACTTGAAACGGGGACATCTACAAGAGTATTGATATAATCAGAACGTTTCTAACGTTCATTGCTTGCGCTCCTCAGACTGAAATGCCCTATGGGCTACGCAAACCCTGACGACTCCCACTGCGCACAGCTGCCTCCAAGAAGCCAGGGGCTTCCCGTCGCCTCTCGGTCCTCCTCAGCCTCCCGCAGGGAGAGCTGCTCGCGCGCAGCCCTACAGCTCCAGACTTCGCCCAGGAGGAGGCCGGCCCTGCACCACGAGCCTCCCCCTTGCCCCGGCCGCCACACCGAACACGGGCAGGACAGGAGCTTCCCGGGCAGCGAGAGCCCCGCGGAGACGCCGCCGGCGGTGCAGGAGGCCCCCGCCCGCTCGTCGCCCGGCGGCGGCTCCGAGGGGCCCCGCGGCGGCCAAGTTAGTCGCGGCGCGGAAAGTTGCGGCCGCGAGGGGCGGGCGGGCGGCCGCCGGACACTCACCCGCACCAGGTTGCTGACAGCGGCCTGCACGGCCGACACGGGGGCGGTGAGGTCCGGGATGGCCTTGCCGTCCACCTCGCCCTCCTCGTGCATGATGACCAGGTGGGAGATCTGCTGGGCCACCGGCTCCAGGATGCTCTCGATGGTGCGCGTGTGGAAGACGGGCATGGCGGCGGCGGGGCGGGCGCCGCGGCGCCAAGTCCGCACAAACTCCTGGGCAACTCTATGCGGGCGGGCGGGCGCCCCGCCGAGCGAGCCGCAGCCTCGACGGCGGAAACCGGGCCAAGGAGCGAGGCAAACGAGACGAGCAAGCCCAACACCTCCCGCCGCCGGCCCCCAGCAGCCGTCCCCGGCGACGCTGGCGGAGCCGGGACTCGAACTCGAGGCTTCACTCGCAGCGCCCGCAGCGCGCACCGCACTAGCGGCGCTCGGCCCCCAAGCGGCGGCTTTTCAGCGGCGCAGCCTAGCCCGCCCGCCCGCCGCGCCCGCCCCCCCACCGGCCGGCCGCGCCCGCCCCCGCCCCCTCGGCCGCCCAGGCCCAATGGCAGCGCAGCGTCTGCCTCTTCCATTGGCTCCGCGCTGCGTCCGTCAACATTCCAGCGCCTTCCCACCGCCTTCCCACCGCCCCCTCCGTCCCGCCCCACCCGCCTTCGCAGCCAAGCTCGGTTGCGCGGGCGCTGGTTTCCCAGCGCTGCGATGACGTCAGACATTCTGGAGTCCATATAAGGCGATGATGAAAGCCGGGATAGCGGCTGGACTGTAGGCGGGGGCGACGGGATTCCTGCGCGCGAGCCGTCCTTCCCGCCCGGCTCCCTTGCGGCCCTTGGGAGCGGCGCCAGCGCCCCGCGGGGCGGGTCTTGCCCAGGGAGCTCGCGCGGGTGGGTGCGCGAGCCAGGCGGCGGTTGGTGGGGGAGGCCAACGGTCGCTTCGAGAAGGTTCCCTTGGGGAGCGCTCCTTCTTGGAAGAGGAAATGCCCCATGTGGGGCGGCCCCTCCCTGGGGCCCCTGGCGGTGGTTCCTCCGTGTCGCGGGCGGGCGCCAGCTCGCGCTCCGCACGGCGCCCCTGGCGGCGCCGCGAGGGCCGAGCGAAGGGTAAGGGCTGGGGGCTGCCTCCCCGCCCACGCAGAGTGCCCCGAGCCCTCGGTGTGTTTCTCCTGGCCCCCGTGCTGCCGTCCTAGGCTGTAAACGGCTGTTCTGCCAGCGCGGCTTTCCGAGGGGCTCCCCCGTGTGCCGCCGCAGCTCGGGTGGTGTCAGGGCAGCCCGTGCCTCTCTCGGGAGCGAGCGCCGAGAGAGGCTGAAGTGGCGGCTCCCGCTGGGCGCCGACACCCGGAACCGGCCCCAGCTGCGCCGCTCCCGCCGCCCGGCCGCGGTTACAGGTTGCTCCATGCCCTTGTGCACGTTTAGAAACCCTGGCGGTGCTCCAAGGCTGCTGTTTCTTTATTCCACCTTCCCCCCCCCCCCCCCCCCCCCCCCCAATATATTATCTTTTTGTATGGTGGGAACTTTGCACCTTTATAGGCCCTTCAGTGGGATAGGTCAGGCTTAAATTTCCATGCGGTACTGCCTAGTTTTCTTCGCAAGCAGGTTAAATTGTAGGTTTGGTAGCAGTTAATTAAATTCTTTTCTCACATTCAAGGCATACTTAGTTTAATGAGCTTTTTAGCAGTAATGAGTGCATGAAGCCACGTTATGCACTGTAAATACACTGCATGTTATTAGCTATATCCCATTTTACTTTTCCTTTACATGTATTCCTAGTAATGTGTCTTCAGCGTATCATGCTTTAGTGAGTATGCATAAATTCTCCTGGAGAGTAATGTGCAGCAGCTGGAAATTGCAAAAAGCAATTGGCCCATGCTATGAACTAATCAGCTGCTGAATTCTGTTTTGGGGAAGTATGCAAACCTAATAAGCCTTTTATTTAGTCTTTTGTGGATTTTGCATGTGAGCTAAGCTTTCCAATGAAAGTAATTACTTGGGTCTGCAGTCTTTTTTACTGAACTGTAGCTGAAATATGTGCTATATTTATTTCAAGAGCAGAAAATATGCTGTTTGATCTTTGTAAAAGGCCATGGTGGTTCTCACAGGTATCACTATTAATAGGCAAAATATAATATAAAAGAACCCATGGGTATTTTTGGCAGCCTTCTGAAAGTATTTACCTCCAAGGCCAAAAACTGTATTTGTGCATGTGAGTGTCAGGTAGTATTAAGACCTTAGCTGTAGAATGTGGGTTATATTGACACAATTTTTGCAAATGGAAAAATGATCTTTTATTTTCTATGCTGTATGACTGTAGTGTACAGACGATAGTGGGCCTATCACTGAAATTCTCTACTTGTTATTGTCTGACTGCTGAAGCTGGTAAAAGTAAGAAAGGAATAGCTCTCATTATACTTAGCATTGCTTTATGTTTTTTTTTTCTCAAGTAGTCTCTTTACATTGATTTTTTTTCTCTTTTTTTTTTTTTTCAGTGTTCAAATCTGCCACAATGATGTCATATGAATAACAACAGCAGGTATTTATTTTTTTAACCAGATTTTTTTGCTTTTTGCACCATTCTGTGTCTATAATTGGGTGTTAATTATGCTCCTACTGCGAGACTGCTTCTCCAGTTTATAGTTTTATTAATTTTCCAGATTTTAGCAGATGGTTATAAGATAATGATAGATTTTAATCATAATATTTTCTCTTTATTGAGCCCAAGATGGAAACATGAGTTTTTACTTGAATTACTTCCAGTATGGCTTCATACAATGCAATGGTGAATTCCCACTGAGGGGAAAAAATCCACTGAACCTCTTTTCCTTCCATGCACTCAAAATCTTATTGTTATTATTTACTAGTATCTATTGTTAGCATTATAGTGATGCCAAGCATCCTGATCAAGATTAAGTGGTTAGATTGGAAGGATTATTTTGTAAGATGCCCTTTCTCTTGCTGTTTTATGAGCAGAACTGAGGTGAGTTGACTTGAACCCATTCTTCGAGGGATTTTATAGCAGCAAACTGTTGTACTTACAGGAATCTCTATTGAATTCAAGGGCAAATTTTGTCTCTGGTCATCACTTAATAAATTACCTAGATGGAAATAAAGATGCTATAAACACAATCTTACTTATGTTCTCTCTTTTTGAAAAAAAAAAAAGAGGCTACACAAAAAAATGAAAGACTGCACTATGCCTCAATCCAAATTAGATTGGAAGTATTAAATATCTTCTCTCAGATTTTAAAAAAAGCTAGCCCATAATAAAGAAAATACAATTTCTTGCTGCATCCACTGAGCATAAAAGTCCTTTAAATATCCATGGCATAAATCAAGTCAATGTTGAACAGGTATGCATTTTTAACTTTGTTGCTCTAGAGCAATAGTTTCTTACTCTGACAATATGTGTTTTACCTTCTGTACTCTCAGCAATTCTTTAGTAGGACAGTGGTATTATTTCTGGTGCCTTTAATGAATTAAAGGAATCTTTACTTCCACTTAAATGAGATATATAATGCAGAAGTAATAGGCATGAGTAGAAAATGGGAGAACATTGCATACTGACAAGCAGTGTAGCTGCAATGCAGTCTCTTGTGCGGGGTCCTTTGGAGGCCTTGGTGTGGTGGGGCACACAGGGCAGCAGTGGAACAGAAACTGCAAAAAAATATTTTCAGAAAAGCTTGAAATTGCAATTTTTTATAATTAGGAGGTGCTTTGCTAACAAGAAACTGTCAGTTAAGCTCACGACTGCTTAGCACTAAACTGCATTTCATAGTAAATATTCTGGGGATTAGGTACACCACAGGTGAATTAGGTTTTCTAGGTGTTAGCTTTTGTGTGCTGAGTTACTTCTCTCTGGCAGGGCCCTAATGTTGCTCCTTGACTGCAGCTTTTTCTAATTTTTCTGAATAATGTGGCAATTAGCTGCCTTAAAAAGTTTATTTAATTGCTATGAAGGGGTTGGTATTTTGCATGTGCTGGTTTTCATTGTTGTCTTGATCTGCTGAAGATTTAAACGAAGAGAATCTTTACCAACATATTGAAGGCCATTGGTGATCAGTGTACATATGGCTACATAGGCTTCATGTACATAGGGTCAGCATACTCTGCACTTGCCTCTTATTAAACCATTAACTAAGAATTAAGCAGTGGATGATGCATAGAGTCTTTAAAAACAAAAAAAACTTCCCTCCTTTTGCAGTAATGTCTGCATTAAGCACAAATTGTAAGTTAAATATGGTTTTGTTGTTGAATAATATTACTTTATATATTATTTATAACAGTCATCATATTATATACTTTATATTGTATTAATAGTAAATACCATAAAAAAGATACATTTCAAACCTAAGAAGAGAACCAAACCCTAGGGAAAAGAAAGAACGGGTTATTAAGGAGCTATAACAATGCAACTTCATTATATTATTCTGTCAGTGTGTCCTGCTAATAGAAAGATGATTTCTGCTATGAGGCCACTTTAGCTTCTCTTCTGTGTCTTAGCTGATAGAACATTATTTTGGAAACTTACCTGCTACAAAATGTAGGAGACCAACCCATTGTGTTTTTTTCTACACTGGCTAATCTTCAGTTGTTCTCTGTGCTATGTAAGTGAAGCATGTCTGTTATTCAAAACTTGCCATCACAATTTTCAATTATCTCCTGATTACTGACTGCGTTGCATCGTGCAGCACTACTCAGTCCCTAGCTACCTTTCTGCATGTCTGCGGATACGTTAAGCCTAATGGGCTTGGACTGCAGAGATACCGCTACTAATGCGGTATCTTCTCCAAGAGGGTTCTTGCTAGGAGGTGCACCCAGCTGTGCAATGTCCACTGGAAAGCCAAAAATCCTGAAAATGTTTTTCAGAATTTCATCCTGAAAAGATGAAAATATTCATCCTGAAAGATGAAAATATTTTTTTCATCTTTGAGTTGCTGTGCCAACTATTCTGAGTCAAAACATTTTTGTGACTCCACTGTATTCTTAAGTGATTTATGTAGGAGTAGCACAAAAATTTTAACTATATTCAGTGTTTGTAATTGGAAGTCAACCAGTGTTTTTAAGAACAGAAAACAGATGTGGAAAAGATGAACACTATTCGTTATCATATAAACACTTGCTCTAGAGACTGATGACTAGGAGAGTCAGAAAATGGATTTTTGTACTTATGCACATTTGGAATTTTTCAAATATGAAGTACTTATGCATGTACAAGGCATGTATGATAGCTTAGATTGCAATGTTCTTTGCATATATTCAGAGTAAATGCAAACAAAATGTATTTTGGCTGTCATGGCAATATTACTTTGAACCTATGATAAATTTTGGTTTTGAATGGCAGTAGGTAATTTTCAGGAGCTTTATTGCTTGACCAGAATAAACCAGTATCACTAAAAGGAAAAGAATTAAAGCCAACCTACTAGTTCCTATATACACTGAGTATCAGCACTGACTGTCTCTGAGCTTTAAAGTGAACTTTTTAGGCAATGACAGGTGCTTTTTTTTTCATGTTCAGAGTATGTGCATTGTGGCTTATTGTATCAACTTAAATGAACTGCTTGTAAACAATCGCAAGCCTTCTGTGAAGGGCTTTGTTCACACTGAGCTTGTTTTCATTTTGACGGTCTTAAAGTATTCATGTTATCAGTGATAATTTACTAAATGTGCATGGCCATATCTATATATAGACTCAGGAAGACTTGAGTCTGAGCTGAAGTCTCAACTAAACATACAATATTTAAAGTTAATACTCAGATCTGTCATTCAGATTGAAGTGACCTTTGCTGCACCTTGGCTCTTCTCCAAGAATATGTCATTTGGAGCAGTCAAACTCTTGCTATTAAGTTCAGTTTACAAAGCTTCGCATGTATCAGCTGAGATGTGGGAGCTGATGGTGCTTCTCAATTGTCCTCATGAAGTGGAAGGATTCTAAGTAGCTTTATTTAAGCTTCTCTCTGTTTCACTTTGCACTTAGTGGACAGATAAGTCACTTTGGCTGAGATGTATATACTTATGTCTGAAATATTTTCATGTCCATTGTAAGAGCACAGCTGGCTGTGTCCTGGGTTAAGCATTTTCACATGTCATGATGTTTAGACCAATTTTATGGACACTTTTATCCAGTGGTATATGTCGAAGGTATATGGCTGACCTATACAGTGCTGGATCTTTTTTTTTTTTGGCAGCCCGTCTGTCAGTCTCTGTTTCACCTCAACAGGCTTCCTGCCCACCCCTCAAGTTATGTAATTGTATACATCAACTCCTTTCCCAGAAATTCCTTGTGTTGGATTTGTTCCATCAAAGCATTAAAGTATTTGTGTATTGATAGGTATAAAAGTAGACTGGAATTTTAAGTGTTCTGCAGGTTTGAGGTTTCCTCACTTATGTCCATTGTGCAGAATTAACAGGCTCAGGGTTTTCAGCAATTTGTGTACATTCCAGTTCACCACAAAGCTAAAGCCTTTGGACTGGCCAATATAGTTGGAAAGGTTACTGACAAAAATACTATATTTAGTAATAATGAATTCTTTGAACTTACATCTGTAATAAATTTTTACTCTATAATCTTGAAAAGTTTAACTCTTTCATAGTTTTTGTGGCTTACATAACTATCTTACTGAGCTTGCATACTAAGCATTTGTTACTTTGTATCAGTACATAGAGACACTGCCACCAGCAAGTACTAAATAGCCCATTTATGCAATACTTAAAAAATTTATTAGACAGCTACAAGAGGAGTTTTATGCTCTTGTAAATGGGAGATTACAAATTTAATGTTGATCCATGCAACTTCTGACCTGGAAAAAAAAATGTCCTCATTACATTTATGTCCATAAGAAGACTTTAAGAAGCCTTTAAAGTATAGAGAAAATATGCTATTTGTTCTTAGTCTCCTCTGCAGCTAGATGAATGGTTAGTAAGAATTAAATTGTGGCTCTTGTGCATACGGAAGAAGAGCCCTGTGCTTTGCCCCACTTCCTGGTGGAATCGGGTGTCAGGGGTCTAGATTTTGCCATGTTATATTGGTGAGACTGCCTATGAGAATATTCAGAGATAGGAGTGAGAGGTTTATCAGCTTTCCCCTGAAGGAGGTTGGCTATGGACCATTAGTTAAATGTTTTAAAATGATACCTAAGAAAGGCATTATGTTGTATATGATATTATGTATTCAGTTCACTAACCAGAAGGAAAACTTGATTAATCAAAACTTTTTTTGAAACAAGTGAATGCTGAAGCTTTTGAAAGATGAATAGGAAAAAGTAAGGACTATGAAATCTTCCTGCAGTTGCCCTAGGATTTCTGGGATGAAATGAAATCTGGAGTTCTTGAGCTCTATATATCAAAAATGCAGAAAAATGCATCCCATTTTAGTGTGCGGGTCTGCTATTGCATTCTCTGTCAATGTTACAAATTAATTATGGTACGGAGTAGTAAATTGTGTACAAAACGTTGCCAAATGAGGGTCAATAGCCTCAGCAGTGCTACACTGTGCAAGGCATGCTGTGCTTGTGAAATACTTCTCTCCTTTGAGACAAACTTTCTACATTAATTTAGTTTTTCTCCCAAAGTGTTTGGGCAAGGCTAGACTCACATTTTTTGCTCATACTGTATTTGATTTACATCAGCCGAAGGAAATGGTAATGTGCAACAGTGGTGGTGGAATTTAAACAGAAATCCACAAGGGATCTCCATTCTGCCGGCCAACTTCCAAATATGGGAGAAGAAAAGCAGCCCTAACAGCCTGGGAAGGCATCCTTAGTCTCAGTTGGGCTTCATAAGCTTCTTGGAACTTGTTCAGAAAGGTGGCTGCTGTAATGCTTTAGTCAGAATAAGGGAATGAAATACAAAGAGTGTGGTAGCAGAAGGAAGTGTTGCAGAACTTTAACTGTATAGAGGCTGAACACTAGAAGTGCAGGTTTTTTCCGTTCTTGTTTTCAGTGTGCATAGGGTGCTTATGTCCAAATGGACACATTTATCCATATTCTGACATTCCTCACTCCAGTGGAACTGCAAACTCATCAGGAGGACTCATAAGGGGAAAAATTGTGAGAAGATTAGTGAGATTTACCACCAGGTCTGGGTTGGAAAACTGCTAAAACAGACTCCTAAGTTAAATCTGCCAAAATTTAGGCTCTCTATTTTGCACATTTTAGTTCAAAAGCTTAAAAAGAGTTATACATTAAATGTAGGGTGGAATTTTCAAAAATGTCTCCAGGAAAGTAGAGATTCAGGAGCTTCTAGCTGGTAGTCACCTGTGTTTGACTGCTGCAGGTATTCTAGGCTTCTGACTGGCTCAAGTGGTGTTAGCAGCAGCGGGGCAGCCAGGCGCATGGTGAGGCTCACAGGCCAGAGGAGCACAGAGCCAAACCAGCAGGGGCAAATCCCATGGAGTGAAGGCCTGTGGAGCGGTTTGCTCTTCTAGTGAGTCACTGTTTACAGAATACTTTGCAAGGACACCCTTACTGGCTGCATCATAGGCCAAGTTTAATCCCTTTTGAAAGGATGAGAAGTAAACCTGGCTTTTGGAAACAATCCAGGAAAATGAAGCCAATGTCTTATAAATTGAACTGCCATTTAAGAAAAAAAGAAAAACTTCTCTCACTCTTACAGAGGTGAGGAGGCTTCTTAGGGAGGAAAATAAACTATAGGCCATTTTTTAGTTAGAAAAATAAGTTAGGTAAGGGAAGAGTTTTTCTGTTTATTCTGGTGGGAGAATATATTAAGACAAGCATGGAAGTAAAAAATTTTATTTTTATTTTCAAGCTGCCTAAAGAAGTATCCAGTGTTCCCTTAGCACAAGAGGTTTAATTGCATGGTATATGACTTCTGAAACTATCTTTGCAGGCTGAGCATTAACTGAATTTGATTTTCTTTTGGCTATAACTGCTAAATAGGTTTATCAGAATGAATCAAGCTAACATGCTGTAAATGAAAGATTTGGTAGGAGTGATACTAAATTATAGCATTAACTTTCAGAGCTGTCCGAAAGGGGAAATGTTGTGACCTTAATAAAGCTGTCATAACTGCAGAAATGCCTTTGTTCTGCAAGGAAACATTGCTATGGCTGCTGCTTGGAAGATGCATTTTTCCTCTTAAAGGCTTAAGTCCTAATTCCCAGTCTGGTTCTGCTATGTACCTGATCATAGTCTGAAACACTTTGCAAAGACATAAAAGAATTTCTCTTGCAATACATGATTTAACTGATCAATCTTTATTGAAAATCAAAATGAATATGTGCTGTTGGCATGGCATTTGGCATGAAGAGTTTCAGTATCAATAATTATTCAGCAGTAACTACTTCTGAACTTTTGAGGAATTAACTACTCTTGAACTCAGGAGGGATTTAAATCATCAGCAAAAGGCATTAAGTTTTAATGTCAATCTTGTTTTGTATTCTAGTTTAGAAGAGGAAAGCCAAATTTTCATTCTTGTCTGGGTTCCCCATTTGGAACAAACTAATTCTTCAAATGAACTAAGAGTAAATGAAGAAAGGCAGATTCCTGCTGTAGCAGAAGAGCCCAGCTGTCACTGACTTGGCAGGTGTTAAACCACTTTATTCCGCTAGGTCAGTGGTGTGACTTGAAAGTTTTAGCAGTTTCTGTAACTTAGAGGACTTCAATAATTGTACTGAAATAACTTGAGTTTAATGTTCATACAGGTTGCAATAATTTAGGGTTAGGCAAGTTTATTTTTCAAAGAAAAATATTATGTTTAATAGATATGAATTCTGGCTATAGGAAGTAGAGTATAGGAAGTAGGAAGCTCATCTGGCTTCCAGCTATGTGAAATGAATTCATGAGTTTCATCTGGATTGCAGTTTTGTGACTCCTTGTCCATGATAATTGAGAAAGTGGTGGACAAGAAAGAGTTCACAGAGGAGCACAACATATTCAGCACTGCCAGTGACAGGAGTGAGTTCTTGCTGGTAGAATTATAGAAAGCTGCTTGCCTACTTATATTTCATATTGCAGCATTAGTGTAAATGAAGGCAGTGTGTTATTTGTGTCCTTCAGAGAAGATTTGCACCAGTGTGGCCTTAGGCTTCACACTGTTGTTGTAAAAAGATCCTTCTCTAACACCTCAAACCAAGAAGCAAGCACCAAAATACATGGTAGGTTATCAAGAAGACTCAGGGTGTTGTTTTATGGTATGGAGATATCTTGTTGTCTGCTGTTAGTGCTATTTCTTTTTGTTTGTGCTTTTCTTCTGCTTACTCTTTAAAGAGAGGCTAGAATTCGTTTGGCTCTGTTAAAGAAAAGATACACTTTCTATAAACACAGTAGTGTTTCTATTTCAAAATTAGTGATATCGTGATGGAAAAAAAGGACACATGATGCGTCATCATGTTCTGACCCTATGGGCAAGCACAGACGCGATGACTGGAGAGACACAGCTGTGGATCTGGCTGAGTGGTGGCCTTGCCCCTGATCACAAGGCACAGACTGATTGCTGCTGAGCAGAATTGTAGCTGCCATGTGTGCTTTTAGCACTCAAAGATCTGCATCCCTAGGAATTCTTTATTATATTGCCTGTATCTTGAAGTTACCCTTTGCATATTGCCATGCATGCTGTTCATGTGCTGGTGGCACTCTGTGACATACAATCTCATAGGTCTTTCTGCATGTGAGTTAGGAGTAGTTCTGTGGCATTTCTCTTCTGAAAAGATGACTAGAAACAATCTGCTGTTACTTCATGAAAACCTATTTTCTTTCTAATTTCTAACTATTTACATAGCCTGAAAATTTCATGTATATTTAAATAGATTTGCCTTTCTCTTGGGGACAGGGAGACAGGGCAGAGAAAAATAATACAGTAGAAATCCAGGGAAGGACAGATCTGATGGTGAGGTGATGGAAACATGCTGTGGACAAAGGACTGGGATGGGGTGGGAATTTCTGTAGGCAAAAGCATATAAATGTTATACAGATAAGGCTGCTTTGACTATCTGAGAGCTTTCCAGAGGAGAGGGTTTTATAATGTCCATGAAGTGGCAGAGGGCATAGGCTTCATTTTAACAAGGGAGATGCTGCATCTGTATTTTAACTACAAAGTGCATGGTAATGGACAAGAAAAGCTTGGGTTTTGTGCATGTTCAGCTTCAGCAAAACTTGCTAGGAAACCCTAGCACACACCACATAGGATTTGATATAGTTTATGCATCCCCAGCAGAAAGCTCATGGGAGGTCAGCTTCCCCACCTTCCAATAGGAAGCCAGTGCTTCAGGAAGAGTTAAAAATAATATCATTAAGTATATTTCCAAATGTGATTATCAGCAGCTCTGTGCTGTGCTTGCTGATGCTAGTAAAGCTCTGTGGAGGCAGTGTGTTTCTGAGGGCTGCCTGCTGTACCTCATGGCTACCAAGTTTAACACCAGGACAGAGCTCTTTAAGCATGGCAGCTGAGAGGGTGCTGAGGGTAGCTTTTACTGCAGGAGCCTTGAACCTTGTTCTTAGTTGTCTAGTTGCAAAATAGCATAGTAATGCCAGTTTAAGACTTGAACAAAGGGAATTGTGATTGTAGATTTGGGTGGCTCAAGCCTCCAAAGCAAATCATTTTCAGGTGGTTATGTAATAAGCTTGGAGCATCCAAATCCCTGCAAACCCAGGCATTGGGGTAGCCTGTAAAATACCAGCTGCAAGGTGCTAGGAGTGCCTTTCATTGCTGCCCGATGTCTCAAAGCTGATATGAGGTATAAATATTAGTTGTCATGTGCTGTGGTAGGGTGTAAACGCATCAGTGCAGGAGCACACGGTGTTTCATGTGGGCTTTCTTACCCAAATAGAGAAAAGATACTGTTATGTCCAGTATGTACATTCTGGTCAGCTCAAAGGCACAGCAGATAACACATTCTGTGGATTTTGTGGCTAGGCTTTATTTAAGAGAATTTGTTCTGTTCAGCACCAGCAAACAAGTGTTGTTGTTCTATTATTGTTACTGAAGTCAGTGCATAAGAAGGATGAGTTATGATGGTTTGGGTCAGCTTTCTGCATGCAAAAGCCAAAGCAGTGATGTTGATTGTAGTAGTGAGGCCTATGTTTACACAACCTTCAGTGTGGTGCAGGGACATAAGCTCGGAGATGCTGTACGAGTAGGAGGCTGTGGCCTTTGTACTGAAATCCTGCAAATAAGACTGGATCCTGCAGCAGCCAGCCCTGCTGTAGAGGAAGGAGGAAGTGACGCAGCTGCTTTTTTCTCCAGGGCCAGCACTGGGAGAGAGAGCAGAGTGGCAACCCAGGTCAGATGTTAGCTTGTGTCTCCCGAAGTACCTTGCCTCGGCTGCCTGCAGCCTGTGCTGCAGGGTTTGCTTGAGCAGGAGGATAGGAGAGCATTAGGAAAAGAGCAAATAAAACCAACGAAATGGCTAGTACAGTATGCTGAAGCTGCAGACCCAGATTATGTCTGCTCAGGGTCAATCCAGTCTAGCTGAAGTTAAGGGCTCCAGCAGGGCACAGGAACATGAAAACAGGGAGTGCAGGCATGCAGTGAGTAGAGGTGTTGATTTCCCTGGTGAATCCAGGGCAGAAGGAAGGGATCTGGATGGAGGCCAAGGGTTGAGATACTTGGTCACAAAGGAGCTATGTAAAAAATCTTACCCAATATCTGTGCATGATGTTCCAGGCTTCATTATTCTGCGGTAACATGTAAATTTGTGTGTGTGTGCGTGCATACATATATATATGCATCAATTTAGGAAAGTTAGTTTAAGATAAAGTAATTTAGGAAGGATTCAGCTTCAGAATTAGTTGGTACAAGGGAAAAAGAAACCATAATAAAGAAGTAGCCATTCTGATATATTAATTCTTTTTCTACTCTGTTCCAAATAACTTGAAAGTACATCCAAATATAAATTGAATTACATTTAAAATGATGGTAATAGGTCACAATTAGCTTTGAGCCAACATGAAACATTTTACATGCTTTCAATTACCACTCTTTCTCGCTACCAATGCATTTGAAGGTATGGACACTCCTGGGAACTGGACACACAACAGATAGTTCTGCAGACAGGAGAACTGTGCTCCTTCCACTGGATTCTGTATATGGATTTCCCGCCCCATCTACAATCAAAGGAGGTTTGTCTCTGTGTACTGAGCTGTTTCCTCTGCTGTTCTATTTTTAAAATAATGCATTTGAACACAGGCACTGCACCCCTTACCTTCATTTTAAAGAGAAGGCGGTTGGAATCTTAGGAATGTATTTTCTTGCAGTTGCCAGGGTCAAAGGGTGGCCTTTATGGTGGCAGAAGTGATCTGGCATTACTGCTAATGCTATTCTATATATTTCCACACACACAGAATAATCCAAAGCTACATGTGAATCGTGTCCATGAAAGCTGTTATAAAATTTCCTTTTGAAACAAATCACTTGTAACCTGTTCAAAAATACTAAAATGTAGCTGTAAATTCGGTGACTGGTCATGAGACAGGCTCCCTTCATACCATGTGTATCACCATGGGTGTAAACCCATTGCCTAAAGTGACTGTCATAAACCCACAGTCTGAAACAAATTCTTCACCTGCCCCTGTAATCCTATAACCTTCTTAGGCTATAGCCTGCTTGTGAAGCTGACATGGGGGAGTAAAGACATTTTAAGGCCAAAGGCAACTGCAGACTGTCTCACCATGGCTGCAAGCCCAAGTGTCAGCCAGCTAAGCCTTAAAAAAGTTTTCCCAGTAGTGGCAATAGTGTTCCCAAGAGGCTCATCATTGCTTCGTGTTTGTAGACTGGGGTGGTGTTGTTGGTCTTTTCCTTTGAGAAATCCAAATTTGTGTGTTGTCAGATGAAAAATATTCTTTAAGTAAATTAATTTAGGAAGTTTTTATTCTCCTTTAGCTCACTGTTTAAAGTTTCTTACTCTAAAATTTTAACAATTTTATTGTTAGCCTTACTATTTCAACCAACTTTCCTGAGTTTTCTTATTTAACACCATTAAGATTCTTGAATAAATATTTCTTATTTCTTTTTTCTGACTGGGGGAGGAAAGCTCAGAAATTAGGATCCCTGAAATTTGAAAGCAGATTGAGTCACAAAACTTAATTCTTTAGTTAGGTGATTTTTTCCATAATCTGACATATTTTCTATTCCTTCCATTAAAGGTCACAATGTACTCATGGATTTTGTTTTCATTGAGCTCATCTTTATTTAGGGCCAATGTACAGGGCTAGGAGGAAATTGAGAATTTTCTTCTTTTTAATATTATATGCCATTGTCCTGCAGATAATGTCTATAAATTTATTGCAGGGGAAATCACAGATACTCTGACGGCTTCTGGGACTTAATATTCCCAGTGATAGTGGCTCCGGTAAAACTTGAGAAATTAGCTTTTCAAAACAGGATTCAGCAGGATACAATCTTTCTTTATATACATATGAAGTACAATATAAGAGTTCTTGATTTTGGTTGAAGTCTTGAAGGTCTTGAAGTATTGCTGTTATTGAGAACTACCAGAATATATATTATATAATACATATTTATATACAAATATAAATTTAAAATACATATAATAATATACATAAAAACATGTATAAAGCTGTGTGATGGTGGAAAGCCAGTGGTTAAACTTCTATAGAAACAATCAGACAACTTAGTGATAGTTAGAGAAAAGTTGCTTCAAACTGTCAGATCATTTGTGCATTTACAATAACTCATACTTTCTAAAGTAGTGTTTTAAAGTACACTTTTACTCTTGGAAGGTGACTGTGAAGTGGCTTTGGAATTGGTTTCCTCTTGGTATCTATCTCAAATCTATTTGTTTATAAGTAAAGGCTAATTTTGATTGCTATTGATCTAGATCTAGTTAGAAAATGAAACCAGACTTCATTAATTGCTTAAAGAACTCAGATAGAAACTTAAGAAAGATGCAATGTGAGAATCTTTGTTATAAGTGTCTATTTGATATGAAAGCAAAGGCAATTTCCACTCCCTGAATGACAAAATAGGAACAAAAAGCAGAAGATGCTGGCCTTTCTCAACAGTCTTAATATCATTTGGAATATGTCTAGAAGGGGAAAGAATAAAAAAGACAGGTGGGCTCGGGTTTTAAGTGGCACTTTCAGAGATAATGTAACTGCTAATATCGAAAAAACCAGCTGTCTTTTACTTAGGAAACTAGCTGTAGTGTATTGAAATAGAAACTTAGACCACTACCATTTTTAGTCGAAGCTGTCAAAATTGAAGCATCAACAATGAGGAGACCGTTGTAACTTAAGTTTTCTAGGATAACTGGCCAAACATTGTAACTACCTGATGTGTTCTAGGTAACAGCACTGTTCTGTAATGCTGAACTTGTGCAGGTCCAGCTTACTAGCACTCATGAAATAGGTGGAGAACTCAAAATCAGTAAGGCCATTGCTAGAAAACAAAATATAAACTGTTTAACAGCATAAAATTGAGATTTTTACCACTGAAGTGTGGTGGGCATTAGTGAATGTATTTTGTGGGACTAAGTCCTAAAAACTCACCCTACAAAGATCTGTGAAAGCATTTTCCTCGATCTAAAATAAGCAATGCAGACCGGAAGTCTTAAGGCTGGTGGTGTTCTGTGGGAAACTAAATCTAGATTTAGAATTCCCTCGAGTCAAGCTGTTCACAGTGTTTATTTGGAAAAACCTGTGTTTGTGTTTTGTCCATGTTGGCCACACAAGAAGAAAATTCATCCACGTCTGAGGTACATGTAGAAGAATCCATTCCCCTGCTCCTTTTTACATGGCCATGATTGGCACATACACAGGTGAGTTCTGTCCCTGAGCAAAGCCTTGGGGAAATGCAACATCACTTTCTTCCTGTCTTCTCTTGGCTGTTGACAGAAATACAGTTCTTGCATGTGTCGCAGGCTATACTATTAAGCTTCAGCAAGGTTTGCTGCTAGGTTGACTGCCACAGTATTTTCCTGTGAGAGTAATGTTCATATCAACTTCTAAAGTGTTAACTTGTTAGTATTTTGCCTTTTTTCCTTTTTTCCATATTAAAGACCATTTCAGGGTCAGAAATGATCATCAAATAGGAGGCAAAATAGTCTACAGTCTCTTTTTGGGAGCTAGGCTGTTTTAATACCAGTATCTTCTGCCAAAATGTTATAGCTAGAGCTGTAATATCCCCTGTATGGGAAAGTGAGTTCACCAGTCATAACTGCTGTGTGTCATAACGGTTACAAGTTCTATTGTATTTTGGGGGAGGAAAAGGGAGGTGGGGAAATGCAACTTCTGTTGACAACTGCTAGGTGAGTATGCCCTATTCAGTAGGGATTAGAGACCTTTGAAACTAACTTGGAGGATGACTAATTCCCATGACTTGGCATTGCTCGACCTATCTGTGTCATATGGTGCTAAGGCCTTGCAGTGGCTTTGTGCAAGTGATGGACATCACTTGTGCTGTGTATCAAGCTCAGGAAATGGCAGTGAGGTGATAACTGGAAAACAGCATGGGTGTGTAGAGAGTTAAGTGTGTTTAGTGGTGCAGTTTCCACTCTGTATTTTTAATAGTCAAAGCTGTTCTCCATCTAGTTTCTCCCCCGCACCGTTAACTGAATTATATACAGCTAAAATTATGCTGTTTAGTGACTTTCCTGACCCTTGCAGCTCTGCACTGCAGGGAAATTTTCCTGAGCTACCACACTTCTAGAACACATAGAGCCTTCTCCAGTCCTACCACATCCTCTTTCATCCTCTAGTATGTTAAAACTAAAATGTTTTCAGTTGCTTTGCATGAGAAGTTTTCACTGACCAAGTGTTTTTATATTGCCATGTCTGTTCTTCTGTATGCACGGATTTAATTTACGTGCAATATTTTTTACTACTGTTTTGGTAATAATCTCCCTGTTTCATTTGATTTGGTGATTCTGTATTATGATAGTTGGGCAATAGGAACATCCTTTAAATAACTTGCTACTACATTTCCGTGCTTCCCTGACCCTAAATTGTCCTCAGAACTACTACAAGTAAATTGAGAGTAGCCTGGGAGCAGAACTTATAATGCAGGGACATGTGAGTAAACCTCTTGTGACTGGCCTGAGGGACAAGAGCGGCTTAAAGACTGCCAAGATGCCCCAGTCACCGGTGCAAATATTTTTGCATCTTGTAGAAAGCATACTGCTGCTTTTGTTTAGTGATGTCTTTCAGATAGTCTTATTTCTTGAGAATACTTTCAGAGTGCCAACATTTCTTTCAGGTAAAATAAAAATCTTGACCAGAACTTTGTCTCAAGTTCTGCCACTGCATGTCTGTATTAGATGAGCCTAAGCTTCCATGACCGAAACAGGTTTAATATTGACACATCTCAGAGGCATGAGTCACATCTTGGTCAGGAAAGCACACAGTTCACCATGAGCACAGTGTCATTTCCAGACAGAACTCTGCTCTGAAAATTGTTAACAGGTGGAAACGCAAGCAGATAAATGGAGGCCTCTGCTCTCCAAGAGGGTTATTTTTACTGCCTGCCTGAACTGGGTGACTGTAAATATCCTGTGCAATGGACCTGGCCCTCTCCCATCTATGAAGTAGCTGAGGCAATTTGGGGGATGCATGTGTTCGATCATATAGAAAGCTTAAGGAAGTCATTGATTTTCAGGCACAGTATTAACGGGATCAGACAGTGTATGAGGACTGAATCAGGCGTAAAGGGCACTCAACACCAAATCCAGTCACTGATCACAGTAAACCTGTGACTCAGAGTTGGTTTTGGAGGTTCATATAGTAGAAGATGGCTAAGGAAGACTTTGCACTTAATTTTTTTTCTCTTTGGGAAATATTATTTCTTTGTAGCCTGTCACAAATTTTGTACCCCTTACTCAGTGTCCAGCTTTGTTCTTTGCACTTGGAGCAACATGCACATGAAGCTGAAAGATTTTCATCCAAGTAACTGGATGAAATATTTCTGTCTGCAGGCTGTTCCTTGAGAGGAAGAATGAGACCTGGTAATTCATGAAATTCTAGATGGTTCAACGTGGATGCATAACTGGTGGCTTGCACATTCTTGCAGCCCTGGCTGTGCTCTGGAATCATCTTAAAGGCTTCAACACCTCTCGCTCTGTTATCACAAAACACTTGAGGCTTCTCAGCCTCCCAGGAGTCTGTGTAAATAGCTCAGTCTTATGAAAGCATGATGTGTTCATGCAAGGTTCCAGTTAGGAGGGAGTTTTGCTTATTCCAGGTATAGCTTGGGGGAAGGACTGTATAAAAGAAAGCTGGTGTCACAATGTAATGATAAATTACTCTGTTCATGAATATGCTATAAACAGACTTCCAACTCAAGAGTGAGAAGTTCAGTTGTGAATCATCTGAACTTTCCCTCCCACCTACTGAATATGTTAAATGTTTTGAGAAAAATGAACATGAACAATAATACAAAATCTGCTTTTCATGGATTGTATTGCATATCCCCATCTGAACAAAAGTCCCCAATGTCCTATTGTAGGCAGTGCACTTCAGTCAGATTTCAGAAAGGCCTCTAATACTTGCAGAGCAGTTAAAGAGAACTGTTCTGTATATTCTCACTCCTTGGTCTCTTCTCAACCCCCCCCAATATGAATGCCAAATAGAGGCGTGTTTTTAATGAGTAACTTTTCTCTAGAAACTGGCTCAGAGCCTTGGGCTTGCTTCCAGAGAAACAGCCAAGCTTCTTTTAATCTGGTGACCTAAATTGGTGTTGAGTTTGGAGGAACTTGAAAATGGCTGTCACTGCTAATTTGGTTTAGGCTGAAAAAGGTCTATCTAGACACTTTTGTTCTGCTTTTAGGACTTAAAAATACCTTGCCTGCATTTTAAGACCTTGCCAATAACTACTAAGAAATGTTTTAGCTAAGATGTCTGCAATATCAACTAACATATAATATTCTTGGTATTTAGTTGTGCTCAATTAACGGAAATACTTTACTTGAATGTTTTCTAATAGTCTCTTTTAGGCAAAGACACACATATCTGAGGTCTTGTTTAAAAAAGCCATCACCACAAAAGATTTCCAATCCAATTAAGTTTATGACTTGAATCAAGAGTTTGATCGTGAACTTGTGTAAATGAAGACAGATAGTGATGTAAAAGCTATTTCTGCCCTTTTTTTGTGAAGGTCAGAGATGACAGAACAGAGTAAAGTAAGTGTGCTTGTTAAATTCTTAGCAGCAGGTTGCCATCATTTACTGAACAAATTGCAACTTCTAAATACTCAGGAAAATTGATCTTAGAATACTCTTCAGGTGGTAGAAAGTCAAATGTAATTAATCATCCTTGAAATTGGAGCTGTGCAGACCCACAGAATCTGAAATTGTCTGAACTTGTCTGTGTAGGGAACTATGCTTAGTGTGGAGAAAAAGTGTTTGCAGCTACTGTGAACAGCAGGAGGTAGAACAAGTTTGTTCTTTATTTTCTTCCTTTTTTTCCTGAAAAGGCTTTTTAATAGATAACGGTATGAATGCTGCATTCACATGGAGAGGTGGCCGGGCAAAGGGGCTGCTGTCTTATTCCAGTACTAAGTGACTGGGCAGTATGTTGCTACCTCTTATGTACATGAGAATAGTATCAGGAAATGCACTACCAAAAACTTGGGAGGTAAACTTCATGGGCTCACACTTTCCTCTAAAGGAAGTCAAAGGCTTTGAGAATTAGTCTTACCCTTTAGAAGACCTCTGAAAAAAATTGCAGTGAATCTGGATGTGCATTGGGTTTAAGTCTCCCCTTTTACAAGTGCCCTTCCAGTTACTGTAGGCAAAATCTGCTTATGTACAGGTCCAAAGGCTACAGTTTGCCTCATCCTCAAACAATGTTCTATTCTAGCTGCTGACTCTATCTTAGACATTGTTGCAAAAAATCTTGACACGTTCCTAACTGTGAAATGATATTTTAAATAAAGGAGAAAAGCTCAGCCTAATGCATGCTAACAAATGAAATCAAGTGTTTGAGAAAAGAGGGCCTGAACTCCTCAGGTGTTTCTTTTCTTCTCTGCCCTTATGCCGTAGGCTTTAGCAAAATGCCTCCATTTATCACACAACCTCCCTTCTGCAGAGGAGGAAGGAACAGCCCTGGTCTGGAGTACCCGGGAGCTCCCCCAGAACAGCCGTGTGCCTTGTAGCGGACACTCCTGGCCGCAGCCTGGCCAAGCAGGACGTGGGTTGTTCCAGGCCCTTGCTGGCTGCAGTGCTTGTAGGGCTAACTTGTGAGGAATGTTCTACTTGGCACTCAGCCCCTCCTGGCACAGCCACTGAGTGAGAGCAACTGCTATTGTTACTATTCCCAGTTTTTCTCCTCTGTTTGTATGAATCGGTACTAAAGCATGAGCTTATCCCAAATCTTTGAACAATGCTTTTGGTGGGAAGCCTGACAATAGAGAGAGAATAATGTGAGTTCTTTTTAATTACATCTAGAGGGATTTTTTTTTGAGCAGAGAAACAAGAGCATTTTTCTGCTTGAGCTTGGAGCTTTGTATCTAAGAATTGCTGAGCTATAGAATATTAGCATTGATACTGACTTGCTGTGTGTCCTGGAAGAAGCTTTGTTAATAGCTCTGTTGTGGGGTTTTTTTTTCCCTCCTTTCCCCCCCTCTACCCCCTCCCCTGCCATTTTCTGGTAATTTTGTTTTGTTGCTTGGAAACTCCTAGGAACATGCAGATCAACATATGTAAGTGTAGTATTGAGAATACTACCACCTGTATGCAGTCAGTTTGGCAAGTTAAACCCTCCTTGTGGATAAGAAATGCAAGTGAAAATGGTAATGCTGGTTTTGGTCTAAACTAATGAACCATTAAAACTCAGTTATGATCCTGTTTTTCCATTTATCTTTTATGCTTTTAATAAATGCAACTATATAAAGCAATATATGAAATTCTTGAATTAATATAAGGGTCTAGCAGCTCTGATCAGGTTCTGCACTTCTGGATACCTGGCCATTCTGGAATGTATTGAATAAAATAGTGATGTTTGCACAGTAATTCTGGCACATCCTAGGAGCAGGTGTCTTCCTGTGCAAGTACAGTGTAGGTAAGAATGGATGCGACTTGGATGAGGAAATCTGAAGCACAAGTATGTTTTCTCTTTTTTGTGTGTCACTACTAAATATAGAAAAAAAATCTTTTTTTAAAGATCAAGTGTTGTATGTGAGATTTGCCTACTGCAGAGCTTTTGGAAGCCTACCATAGTAGTATAGGCAAATATATTCTTCGGCCCTATAGAATAACCCTTTGCAGTGCACGCTGCCTGTGAGAGATTTCTGTGGTAGGACTTGAAGGATTCTTTAAAATCTGAGCAAGAAGGATTATGTTTTTCCCTCCTACACCTGACTGAGGTAAATACGCACTATATGCACAGTGTGTTCAGGGCCTCCATAATGGTGTTAGATAAGGTCCCCAAATACAAAATGAAAACAAGCCAGACTTTGAGTTGTGCCTTGATTTAACTGTGGTTATGCATTTAATTCTAAATGCATTACTTCATATTGCGTATGAGAAACATTTGTGAACCGTCACCTTTTACAATGAAAAACTTAGGAAATGTCCTATTCAAGTGAAATACATTGCTTTAAAGTTCAGTCCCTGGATAGCCAGGGAGGTCAGACTCAAGCATAGACACATAGTGCAACTCCAACTATCCTGGAATCTCTAAATTTTGACTGGTCTACCCTGAGCTGCATGCAGAGCTGGGCTGTTGATCAGTGTAGAAGGCAGAGCACAGATGTTCAGCACCCGGAGACCCAAGATATCCAGGCTTGGGGATGAGGCCGTGCTACAAGAGATCCTGCAGCCTGTGTAGAGAAAGCAACGTTAGTGACTGGAGGCAAAAGGCAGCCCGTTGGGGCTGAGGTGCATCAGGAGCAGTCTAACAGCACTGCTCTCTATACCCTGCAGACTGCTGCTGTACTAGGCTGGGCCCAATACCCTTCCTCTATATGAAGCCAGGATATTGCTTAGAACAAGGCATGGAGGGAAGTGAAAGTGTTTTGAGATAAGCTGTGTAAATGGCTCACCCAAAGGAAGGGATGTGGTAAAATAATTGTGCTGCGCTTCAACGATAAAATGTCTGCAGAGATGGGTTGAACCCTGGCGTAGCCTCTGAGACTGACTGTATATGTATGTCAAGGCAGCAAGCAAGGTGCTTCTGAGCATCGCCATCCGGACCCGTTGTGGAGCCGTGAGCTGCAGTCGAGAACTAACAGACTTGGATGTAATCATGCCTAGATGTGCGATGCAGCTGGAATCATTGCTTGCCACTGGAATGTGGAAGCAGGGATTGGCATGGCTTCTCAGCACAAAGGACTGAAACAAGAACCAGTGCAGTAGCTCTGAGGCCATCCTGAACAAATGTGTCTAGCCTTACTGGTGATTTAAATAGGAACTGGCCACAAACTTGCTTTCAGTTGTTCAGTTTCCTCTTTCTTTTTTTGTGTTTTTCTCCTTACAATTATTAGAAAACAGAATGTCTCCAGAGGAGGAGTGTCAAGGAAGCTGTAGTTCCTTCTTCAGCAAGTACTAGATTGAGATGTTAATCTCTTTTCTAGTGAAGAAAATATTTTGCCAGGCTACAGTTTTGTTATTCAAATGTATAGCAGTGTTTCAATTAAATTACTCTATTTCCTTTATTTCAACAATTGTCTGGCCTGCCTATGAGGGAATCTTTTGTTTTCCCACTGTTAAGAGCTCATAACTAAACCTCACTGCAAGTCTAATGAGGTAGAAACCACATATGTCTTGACTGTTATTATAAAGACTTTATCTTTTCTTGACTTGTAGAAGGTAAATATTCGTATCTTACTATAAAAAAAAAGCTTGCATCAGAAGTGCAATTCTTGGTTCTGAATATGACTTTGAGCAGAGACTGAAGACATTTAGGTTAATCTGTACCCTAATCCTTCTCTCTCTACCTCTATTTTATTGATTCAGAGAGAAAACAAGCAACAATAATGTGGTCTGCAACAGTAATTCAAGAATTGCACTTCTGATGCATGTCATATTCAGAACCTTTATTGTGACAACCAGGGCTGAAATAGGGAAGCAATTCTGCAGGTTTCCTGCAGTTCTTTAGACCTGGCTTCCTTCAGTTGCACTTGCTTGACAGAAGTTGCAGCTTGTTCCTGTTCTAATCCCGTTGTGCTGATAATGGTGTTGAGCTGTCAGGGCACTCGGAAACAGTGTCTGCTGCAGGAGTCTCTGCATAGGGGAGCAGCACACACAGCTTCTTGTCCTTGCTTTAAGCAACCCGCCTAACTGCACTTTGCTCTCAGTAAGAGTATTTCCAAGTAGTATTTGTTATTTCTTTTTCTTGATCCTTTGAGAGCTTTTTACACTTTAAACTTTCAAATTGCAGTCTAGCAGGTAGAAGCAGCACTAAAAGAGAGCATTTCTGCAGTATGGATTACAAGGCAAAGAATTCCAGCGTGGAACAGCTGGCTGTTAAATTACAGTGTGTGGTAATCAGTGTGTCATGGTGGAGGATTTACATGGCTGATGGTAAATGCCAGCCAATTATAAAGTGAATGCATCGCTCTTTCTGTCTCTTCAACCAGAGCAGTATCTGTATAGTAATTTGCTTCTGTACTCACTAAGCTGTAATTTCCAAGTCATCTGGAAAATGATGCAATTACTAATAGGGAAGCGTAATGTGTTTGGGAGAGATCTGAGTGTGTGTGGACATTATATGCTGGAATAATTTAAAGCAATGCTCACAGTTAATTTTTCAGAAATATACAGTTTCTTTAATTTGGAGGTTTTGGGGTTTTTTTCCATTTATGAGTTAGTACAGTCACTCTAGGAAGGGGCAATTGTCTTTTAGGACCTAAGAACCAAGTCCTGATGCACTCATTTTCCAAACAGATATTGGGTGTTTGTAGAAGAATCTTTACTTCTGTCTCGCACAAGTCAAGCATCAGGCAGTATGGAAGTGTGCATGTACATGGATCAAATTAAAGTACATGGCTAAGGAGAGGAGAGATGACTAATAAAAATAACAAGCAGTAAAAGAAGTTTGTGGGTTTTCATCATGGGATTGTGTTTTCCAGTGGCTAAAGGTTTCTTGCTGTTAGGTAGTGGCAAAAACAAATTTAGGCAGGGAGGGTCAACTCTGTAGTTGTTGGATGTTCTCAGAGGACTGCTGCATCTTACCTGGAATATAATGCTATCAAGCTGCTGAGCTGTCAACAGCAGAATACTCATTCTGCAGGACGGATGAGCACTGCTAGCTTCCTCAGCTCAACTTAACAGTGTCTTTGCATTGAGCATTCCCATGCTGGGGCTTCCCATGCCTTGCTGAAACTCCATCGCTGCCTTGTGTACATGTTGTGAAACAAGAGTAGCTGAGGGTCCTAGAACCAACATCTGGATTTAACCCTGCAGTGAATATTGGGGCAAAATGGGGGTGAGCAGTTGGAAGTGTGAAAGCAGGAACGTGCAGTGAAAAATGTCCCCTGGCTCCTTACATGATCGTGGCTTGGTTTGTAACATTTCCCCATTGGCTTCCGTTACATGGCTGCAGGCTGGTGCGAGGGATGCGTTTGGAAGGAAATGACTAAGTCATTCTGTGGCCAGTGTCTACTGTGGTTAAAGATGGTACTGGGTAGATGAGAATTTAGGAGAATGTAGAGTGTTGCTGAGCCCACTGTGACTAGGTTGTATGAGTCAGAGGATGATGTGTTTTAATCCACTGGCAGACAAAATGAAGGGATGCTTATGAGATATTGTTTCTGAGAATATATTCAGAATATATATAAGAATATATTTCTGAAAAGGAACAAGAACTCACATTCCGTTTGTCTGCTCATGCCTTGCCTTTTCTTCCCTTTCCTCCATGTTGAAATCTCGCAGAATCCCAGCAGGGTTGAGGTTAGAAGGCAATTCTGAGATGATTCAGTCCCACATGCCTGCCCAGGCAGGCTTACCTAGAGCAAATTGCCCAAGACTGGGTCCAAATGGCTTTTGAAGACCTCCAAGGAAAGAGATGTTCAGAGAGGTTGTGCACTTTCAGACACTCTCATAGTTTTAAACTAAATAAACTACTGTTCAGATAGCGCTTCGTATGTTTCAGTTTGGTCCATTATCTCCTGTCACTGGCTACTACTGAAAATATCTGTCCTGCTTTCTTTATACACCCCCATAGATATTTATACATATTAATAAAACTCTCCTGAGCCTTCTCTTCTTGAGGCTAAACAGTCCCAACTCTCTTGACCTTTCCTCATATGAGAGGTGCTTCAGTTCCCTTAATCATTTTAATGGTCCCTTCTGTCACAACAAATGGGTGCTCTCATATATTTCCCAGGAAAACACACTTCTTAAATGTTAATCTGCATTTTATTTTCCTTTAGACTTGCAAGTTTTTTGCTTATGCTGTACTAAGCTCACATCTATAGGCAGTAGCTGTCCAATGACACTCAGAGAAAGAGAATGAAATGTGTTTCAGTAGACAAAAACAATAACTTGCTAGTCAAAATTATGAGTTCTTTCTTATTTAAGGAATGAATCACTCAGATCACACAAGTTATCTGCTCACTCAGTGTTTCAGCTGCTGTTATGTCTGATTCTGGGTTTGGATGTGTGACTGTTTAGCAGAGGAAGGGAAAAAAAAGATGAACACTATAATGTATAAGAAGTGATTTATGAGTGAATGGTAATATGGGCTCTGATTTGACCTTCCAGAAATGCTTTCTGGCTTCAAGCGCCATGTTTGCAAACATAAGTTATAATATAGAGCCCTATAAAGATCCCCAAAAGAGCCCTATAAAATATACCCCAAATTAACTTTCCATCTCGGAGTTTGTAATTAGCCTCTATTTAAAATGGAGATGATAGAGTCTGTCAGGTGTTTTATATGGGGTCTCTCAAGGAATTGTATCAGGGTTAGCTAAAGAATTTTTTTGCCTTGTTTACCATTGACTCATTTGTCACCCTCTGCCACTCCTCTTTCTCAAGTAAATATTGGCAAATGTTGCTGTGAAAACAACAGAGCCAGCACTACCTCACAGCTTTCTTGGATGCTGGCACAATTATCGTGCCAGGATAAGGCGAAGTGCTTATCTGGAAGCTATAACAACCATCTGGGACTCATTCAACTAGTGCCAGTCAGAGCAATCCTAAAGCTTTTCCAACTGATGCTGGGACAGTCAGGATTCAGGTAAGGAAACAGCAAAGCTCTGTCCCTCAGTCGTTTCAGCTGTGCCAGAGAGTCCAGTCTGTTTTACTACCTGTCTTCTGGCTTGTAGAAAAGAGCAAGGGCAAAAGAGGTCTCTTTGAATTCAATGCTTGCTCTCTGCACCTTCACTGTAAAATTGCCTGTGACCTGTTGCTATATATAGTTTATTTTTTAAGTGGTACGTAAAGTGGTGTGTGTATATATGTATATAGTAGTCTTTTAAAAGTGGTATATACAAGTGGTATAAGATGGCAGACAGTGCAAGTTTCCTACTTTTATGACTCTGATTTACAAACAATAACCATAAAACCTTTTCTGCATTAATTTTTAGAAGCCAATAATCCAAGATTATCTGTTCATTGATCAAGTACTTAACCAGCCGTCTTAAATGAGATATTTCATGATCCATAGTGACTGTCTTCTTGAGGCTTAGTAGTGAAATGGCTCATTGTGATTGCTTTCAAGGTAGCCTTTCATGCATGTTTTCAGAACACTTTGAATATATGCCAAAACCCACCAAAGACATTAATCTGACCAAATCCAACTTCAAATTCTATTTGTCACGTTCTTCTGAGTGCAATTGTTGCAAGGTGATGATTTGTCTGTATGTTGTTCTTTCATATGCTCTGATAGGTAATCGATGGTTACCCAGGACAGTGCTATGCAGAATGGGGATGCTCTGCTAAGTTTGGACACATTTGCCTAGTACTGGAAGCAGTACAATTCCATGATCATGTGGCTCCACCTAGGCAGTTGTGTCAGCTTCATGTTAGGCTTTGCTGTACTGGAAAGTATCACATAGATGTGTTTGTATTCCTCATGAGTTACCTTCCTTGGACCTTTCCACAGTGTGCTTTGCTTTGTCATTACTGATTTAACTTGTGTGCTAAAGTTGGTATTTAGGACCTTGAAATGCTGTCTGGCCAATAAGAGGCAGAATTAGCTGTTACACCTTCATGTTTTAATGTGTTATTTCCGGCAGCACCTGGGTGCTGGTGAATCAGGTTCTTGCAAGCTGACTTTTCAGTGAAGCAGAAACTAGTGGTAGGGAACTCTCCTGCCTCCTCCTTGTGGCACTCAGGCCTTGCAGAGCAACCCTTTCTTCTGAGGCTTAAAGGTTACTTGCATGTAAAAAAGTTCTTACAAGTGGTGATATTACTAAGTAAAAATTAAATTTCTATAGAGGTAGCTTGTGAAAATTAGATCTTTGGTCAAATTAGTGGGTATTATGAACCTTTTGAGAGGTAGACAGAAGGAAGTGTTTCAAAACAGAGTTATAGACAGCTGCCTGACAAGTAGAGGCTCAAGTTGTGAGGTCCAAGTATATTAATATTTTGCAGACTTGTTCATTCTGCTCTCTGGTCCTGAATCATACTCCAAAACAATGAGTTTTTCTTTTTTTTTTTTTTTTAATTCTTCTAATCCTTCTAAGGATTCCATCTTAGGTATTTGTCTGTTTCCTGCAACCACAAGGGATATGATTTTTCTTGTAAATAAGAGCTTAAGTCTTAAACTTCATCTGCTGAATGTTGCCTTCTGACATCAACACATCCGTTTTGGTGAGTATGGAGGTTTGCATCATCTCCATGCCCATTTCTCTTAATTAAGGCATCAATTTTAGGCTATGCTGTTAATAGTAAATTCCCCACTTAATAGAGCAATGCTTTGGTGGGTTTTCATGTCATTATAATTCATCAGTATAAGCATTAAAGAAAACATGAAGTGGTTTGAGCCTCAGATAACATAATACTTTCTGCAAAGTGCTTTGTAAGAAAAAACAGGAGCACTTATCAGACGGATGCATAAATTAATATGGCTTCCACCATTTAAAGCTTTTCTTATTTTGTATTTTCACTTGTTCTAGGAATGAGTCACAAAGTAAAAATACTGAGAGTATGGAAGTCTAATGCAAAAAGTTAACACTTCAGTTGCCTAATCATAGTCACCAGAGGATGATGAATGACAATTAATAGTTTTTCACTTTACCTTGAAAGGAGTCACTACTAAAAATCGAATCTTCTACACAAAGTAGTCTGATGCTTCCATCATGGCCTTGAGAAACACATGAGACAAGTTTCCTGGCTTTTGTGTACTTGATGCAGGCGCCCAGCTGATGTTGCTGCCTCAGCCTGCTCTTCTGCTCTTAGGTTCCCCTCTCATAGTGGGGTGGGTTGCAACTTGGTGACAGCTGCTAGTTAACAGGAAGTTGATGAGGTTACTCTTTGCTCCTTGTAGGCTTCTCTTGATTGCAAACATTATTATAGTCATCATATAGAGAGCTTTGATTCCTACTCCCTTTGCTTCCCCGGTCTATGCATACAGCATGTGTCTTTTAATGGATATTAGTACTGATCCATGGGACTGCAGTTGATGGTTGTTTGGTATGATCAAGGTTGTGCTGTGGATTGGGATGTCTGTGAAACAGTGCAGAGGTGCTAGGCTACTCATAAAAATGTGCACTGCTCTTCCAAAAACTGCGTGAAGCAACACTGAGAATTAGGGGAAAATCACTGCACTGCAAATACCTGGAATGCGGAGGCTGTAGCCAAGTGGGAAACAGGATGAGCTGAGGTCTAATGGAGTGAGTCGTGCTCAGAGCAATGAGACCTGACAAGTCTAAGTGAGCGGAGCCCCACGGAGCACTATTGCTGTAGCAGGTCAGTTCATCCTCAGCCTCTTGCTAAAGCTGCAGCCTGTTATTGGAACTATGACTTGCAAATCATAAACAATGTAGTAAATACCTTCCTGTGCATTTTGTAGTAGCTCCACTGTACCAAGTTTTAAAGATATCCAGGAAGGGAAATGCAGCTACCTGTGCAGATGTTTGATTTCATTGAACAGTATTTCTATTTCATGACAGTGTGGGTTTTAGGATAAGAGAAACTTGCCAGATTCTGTCAATGAAATGTGTACCTAGTGCCTAAGAAATTCAGTGTGAGCTGTTGGTGTTAAGGAAAAGGCTGAATGAACATTTGGGATGGATCTTGACACACAAAAAAATTAAAGACTTGCTATTTTTTTTTCTACGAGAACATAATGTAGACCAGCAGGATTGATGGAGTCTATCTTTTAATGTATGACTGTTCGACATTTCTTGTTTGTTTGTAAAATGACTGTTTGAAAAATGAAGTGCAACATAAGCACCATTTCAGAATTTGTTTCAGACTGAGGCAAGGCATGTGCATAGGAACAGGGAAAGCATAGTGAGGAACCTGGCATTAACTTACCCCCTTCTTGGATGAAGGCCTTTTTATGCAGGTCCATACATAGATTCTTTAAACATTTAACTTAAACCATTCTAAATATCACTAATGCATGTGAATAAACACATGGAGTTCTTCCTTTCTGCTTGCTGCCTCAGCACCATTCCACTGAGACAATTGGAGGCTAATTTCTGTTCCACCTACCTGGCTTTTGTTAGCTCTGAGTAGCAGAGCAAGTCCTACAGTCTAGTTTTATTCCTATCCTGTCACAAAAAAAAATATCCCTGCTGCTGATCTTATTCAGAGGTGAAATTGTTCTTCAGTTTTGCTAATATGATGAATCAATCTGTTCTCCTGAAATGAGATCTTTTGCACCTCTTATCCCTGTATGTTCATAATTGCTTCTACAAAGGAATTGCCACTATCTAGGGATCAAGTACATCCAGCAAAGCACAGGGAAGTGATTTTTCTTCTCTCTTTATACATTTTTCTAGCTAAGGAGAACCCTAAGCAGCCTTCTAAATTATTCAAGATTCTTTAGCCTGTGGAATTTTCAATCTGTTTGAAACAGCTGAAAAATAAAAACCACATGCTTCGCTGGCTCTGCATGCAAAGGCCTGCATTTTAAACCAGAGCTGCTGCATACTCTGTAGCTTGGGCCTTGAGCTCGGTGCTGACATCTGCATTATGATGAGGGGAATTATTCAAAGGCAAATTACTATTCAGGGTGGCAATGTGAAACAATGAAAATGAGATAGCTAGAGGGGAAAATATATGCAACAGTTTGTATAGTTGGAAAAAATCCGGTTTATTTGTAGAGGCAGTTTTTCTCTTTACCAGCCTTTAACTCCTTTAAGACTGCATAATAAGGTTGTGACATGTTGCATGACAAAACCCAAGGGTGTTCTGCGTATTATTTAGCATGATTTTGTTTATGGACTTAATCCAAAAATGTCTTCTAGGGCAGTGAGTACTTGTTGGGGGCATAGTGCATTACTAAGTAATAAGTATTACTTATTTCAAAACTTCTTCAATGGGTCAATTCTGATCTGTACTGAGCGGGGCATGCATGTTGTGAGTATTCTGCTACCATACTTTACTTAACTTCATATCGTGGGATATTAGCTTCTATCCCTAAACATGTCTTGGGATATTAACTTCTAATCTATCTAGAAATAGAGTCCCAACCAGTTCAAACTATCCAGCCCATTTAGGGTTCCTAGCAAAACTTTTAGAGAGTCATCTTTTCCCTGTGCCATACCTCCCCTGAGCTTCAGGAAAAGACACATTCAAAAGTTAGCGATCCCTTGCTACACTTAACTACATTTAACTCCTATTAGCTGTGAATTCCAGAGCTTCTGTGTGACTCTTGGCCAGAAGTCTAGCTTTGCCTAAGCACATCAGTGCTTTCACAGATAGTTGACAGAGCAAAATCTGCATTAGTTTTTGATTAATTTGTGATAAATTTTAGTTTGGGCTTAATTTGCTACCTATGTGGCCCCATTTTCTTCACTTGTCTTGTTATTTTACGAAGTGGCTTCAATATTGGTCATTTTCCCTTCTAACCTGCTGCTTGAGGAGGTGACTGCTCTCATTTCATTAGTCTGCTTCTTGAAGTGTCAGGCCAAACACCGGTGTGTTGACATGTGTGGCTTGTACACTAAGTGAGCAATATAAATTTGCCTTTCTCCTGGGAGACTGTTTGCTTGTCTGCAATTTAGTTTTGCTTACCCTGTCTTTTAACTGGTGGCCATAACAACTTTTGCACATGATTACAGGTGCTCACAAAATTTCTTATTGAGTAAAGAAATGATTTGAAGGAAACAGTAAAGACTTGGAAAGGCCAAATTTAAGAGCTGAGACAAATTGACTAAAGCTTTTAAGGCTTGCTTTACTTGGATTTTTTTTCCTGATGCTTCATTGATTCATTATTTAAACAGACAAAATAATCTTTTCTTTCAAGATTATATTTTTATCAATTAAAATTTAGAACTAGAAAGAAATTATGCAAGTTCTCTCATTACATGAGAGGATTATTTTAGGCAGGTACTTGTGGTTTTTTTATGATAGAAAAGCTGATGAAGAACCAGTTTTTTTTTTTAAGCTCTTCTCTGCATGACATCATACCATCTTTTCTTCTAACAGAATCCTGCAAATTCCTGTGGTAAGGAAGTCTATACGTATTTGTAGGATACGCCTTTTCTCTGTAAAGATGGAAATGTTTATTGATTGAATAGTGAAATGTTGCAACTGCTAAACCTGTTTTTAGAGGTGGGCAGAGAGATAGAGAGGAGACCCAGGAGTTAGAGTAGGTTCTGTCCTGAAGACTCTGGGAATATAGGAAATAACCACCTGACTCTGCTCCTGTAATTAGTCTGTGACACGCTCGCTGATACTGGTGGTGTGTTTGCATGGCCTAGCAAAAGGCCTGATAGAGGCTATCAGTTGATGCAGGTGCTATAAAAAGCACCATAAACTTAAATAGCAGAGAGCATAAAAGTCACTATTTAGTTTTGCAGAGTTACCAAGATGCCAACAACAGAGATGTTTTGTAGCTGTTTTCCACTCTTGGTGGGTCTGCCTTTTCAGACTGCTAAAGCACAATTGTGGCAGAAATTACTATAAAATTGATATGGAGTTTTTTTAACCTGTAACAGATCTGTAATTAAAATCAGCAATAGCTCAGAAAACGGGTAGGTTTAGTATGCAGTGCTTGTGTAGTAGTCTATTGGGGCAGAAAGCGAAGCTGTTCAAACTGCATAAAACCCGTGTGTAGCCAGTCTGGGAGACATGCAGGCCATCTGAGGCATTGCGGCTGCCCTTGGGTTTGTTTGACATCTGCAGAAGGGGAGGAAATAAGTGAGTGTCGATGTGAAAAAGTAGTGTAGTAGTATTGAAAAGTGGTATTGAACTCTATTCTTAGGACAAGGAGAGAAGAATTGTTCAAGAGCTCTTTAATGGCTTCTTAAATCTCTGCTGTGTTTCACATTTCTCATGGTAGTATGCTTGAAAGAAAAAAACAGTATAATTTTGATGAATCAGAGGCTGGAAAAAAAAGGTTTCTTGACTCTGTAATTTAGTTTTTTTAGTCAGAGGTATTTTGAGAGTTTTGTGTGGCCCAGATTCAGAATTGTAAGGATCCTTATCAGTATGACTGGGGTTTTCCCAGAATTTGACAAAAAATGATAGCATAGATCTGACATCTGTAGCAAAGGGCTCTGCAGACTTATTTGTTGAACATACATGAATGGTTTCTGTTTCATCTTTGTTATGCCTATCCTGAGACTGCAATACCATTTTTCCTTTAGAATGAGAAACCTTCCCAACAAACTGATGAGATTTCTGTTTTTAGCTGTGTACTGAAGCCCGAATAGTTTAAAGCAAGTGTTCAGTGTGAAACTGGGCTGTTCTGATTATATTAATATATCTTCTGATGGAAATATTTGGTCAAAAAGCCGTTTTGACAGTATTTCACTTGCCTGCTTGAAGGTGTCAGGTGTGAAACCAAGTATGACGAAGTAGGTGACCTTTTGTGCATGTAGCAAGCCGTGGAGGCAGCCTGGAGAGAACCGCCTGCGCTTGCAGGACAAGAAGCCTGGGGACCGTGTGCTGGGGACGCCCCTTGCAGCTCTTGTGCCGGGGCGCCTGTAGCGCCCGGGCCGCTCCCTGCAGCTCCCGGTGCCTGGCCCGGTGCAGCGCGGGCGCCCCCTGGCGGAGCGCGGCGGGCGCCGCGGCGGAGCGACGCGCGGGGGCGCCCTGGACCGGGCAGCGCGCGGCGCGACGGTGCCCGCGGTCGGGTCGCGGCTGCTGCAGCCGCCTGGCGTCCTCAGAGCTGTCACCTGGCGTGTGTGCGCGTGCCTTATGTGCCGCTCTGCCTCTTCCAGTCGTGTTGTCCCGGCGAAATTCATGTGTAGAAACAAGTAGTTCGCTATTCTGTACTTTACATTTCTTCTTGGGTATCTTTTCTCCCTTTTCGATGCCTGCCTCGAGTGTGACTAGAGTTTCTGGCCCATCTGTTCCCAGTGCAGCACTCCTGGCTCATCTGCTCCTGCATAGCATGCGAGCACTTGCTGAAAGCCAGCAGGGCAGGCAGGAGAGTTAGAATGAGCGGTGAGGAATCGGCGATATTGCTTGGCAGGGCTGTACTAAGAGGGGCTGGGTTGTATAAATAAACGGCCGAATGCCCACTGGTTATCCCTTGCTTGATTTTTCCAAGAGCTGAGGTGAGGGGGGCGGAGGATGCGCTCTAAGCAGCCCCTGTGGCTTCCACGCCACGCTGCGTTCGGCGGCTGCAGCGGTGCCTGGGGCGGCTGCTCCACCTGGCGGCAAAGGGGCCCGTGGGGCGCAGGGCAGCGCTGCTGCTGCGGGAGAGGTGACCGACCTCCCTGCTGGCACCTGGGCACACACGGCAGAGTTCCCTGCAAAGCAAGGGAGGTGGAACTGGCCTGGCCAAACAGGACTAAGTCTGGAAATGAGAATCCTGCTGCTCTTGCAGCCTTAATGCAGAAACGATCTACACTTCTCCTTTGGTTTCCTTCCCTGCCCTCACCACCACCCCCCGCCATGTTATACTTACACTTTTCTTTTAAAAGATAATTTCTCTGATAGTTTGCAGATCTCCAGATGGATCTGAGCTCCCTTATCTCCTGCATCTGATGCCCTGGAGAAAAGTTAATATGCTGAGTCAATGGACCTGTGCTCATGGAGATGAGCTGATCAAATGAGGCAGGAGAAGTGTTTATGGCTTTGCACTCGTCTGATGAAGCGCCGGCTCTCCTGGGGAGCCTGGTGTCAAATTAAGTTATTCATACAAGCCCTAAACATCTACTATGTAGGAATGGAATTGACTGAGGTTTTGATTCTGTTTCCATTGCTAAAACTGAACAAAGAACCCTTGCTGCACCTTCACTTTTCATTGCAACATTCTATAGCTTAGAAAAACAAGGCTAGCAGTTCTGTTCAGTATTGGGTTTATTGGTATGAAAAGTGAGTGATTAGTACCTGTGCAGTGATGCCAATGCCTTGTAATTCCCCAAGCTTGTATCTCTCCTTGCTGTACTTTTCTGTAAGTAGTAAATTATATCTACCAGCTAATAAGCGAGTCGGACTGCGATACTGAAAACCTTCAAAGCGGGAAAGCTTTCCTATGCAAGAAATTTCATACAGAAATGTTCTTTGCCATCTGAAGAGCCTGTGTATAATTTTAGCCGTAGTATTTGTAGAAGCATAGCGGACATCCAGAAAATGAATGAAAAACAATAATTAAATAGCATGGTTTTGCTTGCTTGCCTCTATAGAAACTAGGATCTAACATGGAATGTATCCACCTCCTCAGCCTGTTCAATCCAGGAGCTGAAATACCTGAGATCCTGAGGTACCAGAAGTTGGCAAAATATGTCATGCATATGTAAAAACTTCAGCCTGTCATGAATGGTGAATAGCAAAACTATGAAGGAGAAATCAATGCAGTAGAAAATACAGTTCTGAGAAGAAGAACTTGTTACCATGGTCTTGGCAGATGTAAAGTGGTCAGATAGGGAAAGCTGAATTTATTTAACCAGTAGAGTCAAAACTAAAAGCAATTTATGGTATGGAATCTCATCATACTAATATATTCTCCACTTCTCTGCTGAAACAGTCTAGTGATATAAATACCATTGAGAGTATATATAAAGCCTGGCACTTCAGTCTGACATATTGAGATACTGTGACTTGGTTCTTAGAAGGTCTTTAGATGTTGCTATAGACTTTTCCTATCATGGAAGTCTTTACTTCTGAAGTTTATCTGAACTTTAATTTGAAGGTCCACCTTACCATAATATTTATCAGCTGTGTTCAATTCATGCAAGTCCTCTTTACAAGAACTTTTATTTTGTTCATTCTTTTCACTCCTGTGTTTCTAAAAGGAATAGACAGAATAATTTTCAGAAAATTAAGGAATGCAAATAACCAGAAAAAGAATCAGAGCTTTTAATATCTAGAAAATATTGTTTTCAGCTATAGGAAGGAACCCAACAATGTCCCTTATTTAAGGATGTTTAAAGTTGATGTGATGAAATGCTATTTTAGTACCTGTGAGACTTCCAGAAGAAGCAAAGCAGTTTAAGACTTTCCTTGCATTACCTTCAAGACTGTGCTAAACTGTTTGCAGTGCACTGCACTGCAACCTGCAGTAGATCAGTTGGGAGATTCATTAAAAGCAAATATTGATTCTAATTTTTTCTGCACATATGTATTTGTTCTATCCCCAAATAGGCAACAGCAGTTGCCCTAAATGGTGAGGCTTAATGGATGAGTATGTTCTCCAAGTCCAGACTATTTTCATGCATTTTTTGATGCATGAACATACTCTTAGTCCTTGTTCTTTGCAATTTGTAGCTCATTATACATGAAAAGGTTTATTTGCACTATAAGATGTTATAATAGAGGTATTAGCAGAACCTGTTTTACTGTTTCCATTATTGGAGGGATTTATGGTAAGGAAGAATGCCATTTGCAACAAGTCTTCAGTAGTCTGTCAGATGGAGAAGCAAGTTGTGTACTTCCATTCTATTTGTGTGGCGTGAAGTTTTGTAAATATATAAATGTAAAAGCCAGCACTATGTAGTCATTGGTAATCAAGGGGTCTTTCAAAACGAATGGAATAACACTATGGTATATGTTTCCACAACAACCATTCTGCTTTCTGAATTTTTTATTGATAAAAAAGAAAAAATTCAGAAGTTTTATTCTTAGAAACTGTGCTAAAATTACATTCATGATTCACAGCATTTGTATGCTGACTTGCGTCAGTCCACCAAGAACAAGTGAGAAACACGGTGCAGCAAATGGAAAAGAATATTACAGCAGTTGTTATCTTTATTAATCTATGCAGTTATTTCTTTAAGTGAGCAAAAATAGAAATATCCTGTAGTTAGCAGATCCCACTGAGTTGCTGATAAAGATCTCCCTTGGTTGTTGTATAGCACTATGACCTGACCACCTAAAAATAATTTCCATAGTCTAGATTCAGCTGCAGATAATGGTCAGTTTCTCTGCTTTTCCTCCATCCTCAGTATACCAAAAAGCCCTTGATGCTGTGTTGTAAGTGAAAAATACAGTAAATAGGAGGTAAACTGTCTGAATGACATGCCTGGATACCTGAAAGGCATTCTGTGAATATTCAAAATTGTCAAATGATATGTCAGAAATAGAAGCTCTTAACCATATGAGGAGATAGAAATGTCTTCTTTCCAGTTGACTAATGGAACTCGAATTCTGTTTCTGACGTAAATCTGAAAGCTTTTTGCTTTTTCTGGGAGTATATCCATCAACAGCATCTTGGCAAATTAATTGATTTTGAATGGCAGATGTTGAAGCTTGCTCACGGTCTTGGAGTGTTGACTCTGTTCCTGGCAGAGCAGCTGTGGAGGAAAATGCTACTGAGGTGGTCAAGGGTACCTGTTCAAGGCAGTTTTTCATGTGACTGGACCTCCTGTTGATATAGCATGGAGTGAACTGAAAAAACAAAAAAGCAACCAAGCATGTCAGTTTGCAGTGCATCAGGCTGCACAGATGCTTTTGAAGATCAAGGAACTGGAGCAGTAAGAGCTAATAGTTAAGATTTTTCTATCAAATATCCTGATGTGCTCTAGTAATCCCCAATGCCTGCTGTGCTTGTGAAACAGCTGGAGTGAAGCTCTGATTTATGGACATTTGGGAAAGATTTGTTTTCTTTGGGGTTGTTGGGACAGGCAGCGTCTCTGAAAAGTTCTGTGAGGTACCACTAAGTTGGGCTGAACCGTAGATCAGGAAGCCCATGGAAATGTAACTACCTGCTGAATTGCCCAGTAGTGTGGCAGAAGTAGGTTCCCCAATTTTTGCTTTGCTTCTGAATTACTGCTGCTGAAGTCACAATTATACTGAACTTAGAAAATGTGAGAAATGACTAGCACACATGCTTTTGCTTCATTTTTAATGAATGATGAAACAACTTGTGGATATATTTACTTGTAAATGTGTCCATCTGTTTTTCTGGAATAATGCTATGTCATCAAACAGGTGTCAGATCCTAAAATGGAGAAGTCTGTGCTGCACAACATCTGGTAGCTGCCTGTGCTGCTCATCATCCTCGCTGCCTCCTTGTGATGATACTGCGCTCTGCAAGATTTACATCATGCCTGGGGGCCTGCAGCTTGCGCCATACTGAGGTAATTCGTGATTATGATGCCAAGTCACAGCATTATGTGCAAAACTCTTTCCAGTTACTTGCTGGAGAAATAATGCACCCACTGTCCAGTGGGGGCTATTTATTCTATTCCTGTGCCAATTATGCATGTAATACATGGAAAATATTTTGCCCAGGGGAGGTAGAAGCAATTAATTTCATTCTAGTTCTATTCAGAATATTATCCTGCTAGGAGTCACAGAAAACTTTGCTCACCCCTTTTTAATCTTATAAATCTATCATTAAAATGTTAACCTGTAGTGGTTAATTCATAAGTTTGTGGTTTTTGTCACCAGAACCTTTTTCTTTTTTCATCACCATCTTTAAAACTTTAAAGACTGTTGAATCCACAGTTATCGAACACTACATCTAAATTGCTTTCTGATGTCTGCATTTTCATTTTACTATGTCAGTCACTGAGTGTGCTTATTTCTGGGTAGAATACAGATGTTTCCTTAAGTGATGTTCTAGACTGTTGATCAATTTTACTGTATTCTCATGATGAAGAAGCCTGATGCCCCAAATGAAACACAGCTGACAGTGTAAACCTAGACACCAGGTTAATAGACTGTTCTGTTATGTGCCCATAATGGTGTCTGTTTTTCTCAACTCTGCAATACTGTTGGCCTAGGTCTGTTTTGTCTATTGTGTCTCCTAGATCTGCTTTTGTGCCAGCTATTGTTCATCTAGTAGCTGTGCATATATTACTCCTATTTTCATTATGTTCTAGTCTCATTTAATTTGCATCTTGTGCATTTCAAGCAACTCTAGTTTGCTGTGGCTGCCCTGGAATTCTTGCAGGCCTTCCAGCTTCAAGTAGGATTAGTGTATCGTACCAGACACATGCAGCTGAAGTCTGAATGGCTCAGCTGGTGATTGCAGCAATGGAGTGGAATGTGAGAACTGGAGCATCCTGTGCTCGTAGCTCGGCCTATACGTCCATGTTGACTTCTGAGTGTACACCTTATCTCACTATTCATGAGAGCAAGCAAGTTCATGGTACTTGTTCTGTAAATTTCCTATATTTTCAGCTCTTCAAGTTGCACTTTTCAATTGTCAGAAGGTAAAACAACATAACCCAATGCTCATAAATAAATAGACATTGTTCCATGTAGGTTGCTTGTTTTTTAAAATTTCAGATTACAAGTTTGCTGGAGGCGCGAAGGTTTGCTTCTCATTTTACTGTCAAATCTATAGCAGGCACTCTGGTTCACATAAGAAGTAGGGCCAAAGCTTGGGGTTTAGGTAGTTATAATGCTCTCAAATAGCTCAGGTTTCAGTACACACAAAATGCTTTGACCCTTGCAATTCTGCATGGAAGTGGTATGGTGTATGCAACAAAAAAGTTGACTGTGTATCATCTTTTACCAGCATCTGGATTATGTAAAACCTATTTTATTTTTAAAGGCTTTGAATCACATTTTACTTCCATCCCTATGAAAAAAAAAAAGCCTGAGCTATATAAGGCAAAGTGTTTTGTCCATTCAGGATGCATCACTTCCTTTTAAGAGGTGACAGGTTAAGCTTGCTTCCTTTTGTCTTGGACATATGAAATACTAAGAAATGAGCATAAAGCAGTATGTTTCTTTTGTAGAAGTTTTAAAGAGAGGTAGAGACTTAAATTCTGCCTTGTCATGCTGCTGAGCTTCTCCAGAATCTGATCTCTTCTGTTCAGCTCATGCCTGTATCTACTTCTTTCCATTTCTGCTGCATATCTGTAATTATATGAAGATGTTGAAGAGTAAAATTACGATATCATGACTTGTCAAGCATCATAAGCTAAATCTTTTAGATATCTTTTGGGCCTCTGAGGTGCTGCAGTTACACTGAAAACTTACAGGCTTGTTATCCTGTGACTACAAAGAGCACAGCAGGCAGGTGATAGTTCCCTGGGAGGAGGCCACAGCCTGCCTTGGTGCTCAGAGAATGCCCTGAGCAGTGGCTTGGAGGGCAGCTTGCACAGCAGCCCTGCCTCTGTTAGGGGTTCTGTGGAAGTTAAGCCTTTCCTGATATCCGGAGATGGTCTTGTGTTCGTACTCAAAAAAAAAAAGGGACACCATTAGTTATGTTTCACTGTTTTTTAAAAGTTGTAGCGCAGAGAGTTATTGTTAGAGTTTTGCACCTTATGTAATAACAAATTGGTCTTTATTAGTTTGAATACTGAAAATACAGAAAGAAAATGTTTATATTCAAGACTGAAAGGGATCATGGCAGCCCAGGACCTGACTTTATTCACAGAAGTCAATGAGAACTGTGTGGTTGGTTACGGTGGCTGTTTCACAGTGGCCCCAGATCAGCATCTTAGTCATGGTACATTCACAGAATTGTCAGCTGTCCCTCCCCCGGATAGATCTGTGGGAGAGAGGAAATACTGTCCAACACATTTTGCAGACGGGAAATTGAAGAATAAAACCATAGAGATTTAGTGATAGCAGAGCTGGAAGTAATCTAGATGTTACGGGCTTCATACTTGAATTTTACGGGCAAGGCTTCACTTCATTAAGTTTCTTATTCCTATCATTCCATCACAAATATGCAAGCTGCATGTACCCAACCTAAATAAGCTGCAACATGTAACATGCTTCTTAAATGATGATGTGTTTGTTGGAGAAGGAGTTTAGTTGATGCATTTTCTCTTAGTTTCCAGAAGGATTGCTATGGTGGAGTTTGTACCTGGGTCATTCTGAATTTACAGGTGCTTTGTTATGAAATCAGTGTTTTGATGAGTTTATCTGTTGATCTCTGATCAAAGAATCATACTGGAAAGTTTTGCTCTCTTCTGAGGCTTATTTCTATTTTTTTAAATCTCTGTAACATGACCAAAAAAATAGACTTAAATGTTGTTAAAAAGATCTAATTGGTTCCCAATACTGCTTATTTGTAGTCAGGATGACAGCCACAGCTTTTACTCCTTTCTTGCTCAGGACTTCCAAAGTGTTTATGAAATCGGTAATCAGTTGTCATTAAGCAGCTAGTGACTGAGACCAAAAGGCTTATATGAGAACTCCCTAAAGAACATTGGACATGCATAGTTGAGATATTTTTCTGATTTCTTTAAGTGAACTGTAATTTATTCAGGCAAATAAATGTTAATATAATCTAATCTACATAAATCATTTCAACTGTGCTCTAGGCCCTGTAATTTGACACTACTACGGCTCAAATTCTCTTTTGTGAAAAGAGATGAATAAATAATAAAAGTTGAGTACCCATGTATTTTGTAATAATTAGGCTAAAACGGGACAAACTAAAAGCCTGGGCTGTTTTACCTGCAGTTTTGCTGGCTAGGCATGATGTTTGAGTAGGTTGAATAGGACTCCTTCAGAATTTAGCCTGCTAATTAGGACACTAATTTGTTCCATACTGGCCATAATGCCAGTAATGGACAGTGTGAGAAACTTCTCACAATGTTAAGGGTTTGACAGGATGTGGTTATATGTGCAAACCTTATGTTTTCACGTTTACGAATGTCTTCAGAGTACATCACACCTTAATGCTGCAATATAAATTTTCTGTGAATTTACTATAAATGCTCTATAGGTTATTTATTATTTTAGTGTGACTTGATAACATCTCATTTAGTTGTCTTCAGTTGGAGTTGTTCCATGTATTATGATTTACTTTTTAAGGCAAGCACAGAGCATGGGTGTTAAAGTGATGCTAAGAACTGTGTTTTCTTAAATGTCCAGTAGAGTAGGTCTTGAGGGTGTATCTCCTTCGCACATGCTTATTGAGTGAGCAGCTAGTTTGTGTTTAGGCTTGCAGCATTTTGTTCAGAACTGGAAATGCAATTGGCCTAAGTATGACTTAGTTCTAGGTGCTCTCTACTACAGGTTCTGTTCCAGCTGCATTTTCTTGAGAACTGACAGCAGAATGAAGTGTAAATAAGTCTCAAAAATTTGTTGCTGAGGCATAAGTGTCACTATCAAAGGTCATACTTAGAAGTACTTGAGTTCAGCTTTGAATAGGTCTTCCAAAATCACTGTTCCTGAAGAAATACTGAGGAACACTGAAACATGGATTTTTTTTTTTTTTACTAGCACCTTACTATTATGTTGCTGGGTGTTTGGCAAAGGGAATATACAGCTTTCTTTTGCCTGCACTAGCTTTTACTTATGGATTAACTTTTGAAATGAATATTCCTAAGCACAGAATGATTTGAGTATCATTGCTGAATACCCATGGTGCATCCTAACTATGTTCCTTTAGGATGAAGCTAAAGCAGAATTCATGCTCCAGGGTTCATGCAGTACCTGCAGCACAGCCAGCAGGTCTTGCCCCAGGGCTGGGCTAGAGCCATGATGCACAGCTGGGGATTTGGTCTTTGGAAGCAGCCCTTCCCCTTCACACTCCTTGCCTCCTTAGTATACACAGAGTCATCTTCTACTCCAGCCCACCACTGAAGGCATTCGTTTCCCATGTTAAATGCTTTACATGGGAAATTTGAGAGCCTAATTAGCTGCTTATCTGCCCTCCACCCCTTTTTCCTTCTTAAGTGGAAGGGCATTCAAGCTGATTTTTGCTCTAAGCTTGAGATGCTGAATGGTAGTTCCATTTTTAAGGCAAGGTCTTCTGCTTCCAATATAGAAGAGACAACTATATAGGAATAATAATTATTTTTAATGATAGTTTTATATGTATATATATATAATACAAACAATAAGTTAAACATAGTAAAAATAATTAAATAAAGTTGAGGTTCCAGCCCTCATACAAATAATACAAATCTATTAAACAAAGTTTAAAAAAATAAAACCAGCATATCAGTCTTAGGGAAAAAAGTGTCTTCCATACAATATCAGTTAAATGAGTGGACAATGGTTACAGGAAAAGCTTTAGAGTGCTTAGATCCGCTTCTAGGTACATACATGCATATAGAGCCATGGTAGAGTCAGATGGTGACGGGACCAAGACACCATCAGATGTGACTTGATTATTAAGTCAAAACATATGCAGTTTGCATCCTTGTACCACAGTCCTTAAGTGGAACATGTTACACTGAGACAGATGCTTTTGCCATCCCTAAGATTTTAGAAGTGTTGAGACTGTAGGACTGAGCCCCCTATGCCAAGTACAACTTAAGGCTAGACTTTAGTCCCCTCTGTGCAGTAGTGCTAACTAAGGCTGATGAAATTTCTTTCATATTCTAGTCCAACAAACCTTGACTGTTTTCTTTATACCAGTTTTAACAGATGGTTTCCAGAACTTCAGTCTTGGCCTTCTTTAAAATGATGATTAAGAATACTTTTACATGGAATTTATGTTTAAAAAAAAAGTACACAAGTTAAGTTAAAACTGTACCAATTACTAATGCTTCTGGACCAAACACTGGTTCATAACCTGAAGCAGGCAGCTACCCTGAAACGTTGTACATGGGAATATTCATTTAAATGTTAAATATTTGTTTCCCACAGCATCATTTTCAGGTAATTCAGAGTCGTAAAATAGTATGTCACTGTGTCTGTGTCAGAAACACTGATAGAAAGGGCAGAGAATAGGAGCATTTGTAATCAAACCCTCTAGTGAGCAATAGGTGTGGCCCAACTTCAGTGACATTCAGGACCTCAGTGCCCTGGCATCAGCACGGGCTGAAACTCGTTTGAGTACAAGTAGTGGGACCCCATCTATGGAGAAGGTCATTTTGGTTCAGGGAGAGGCCGACTTTTGGTGTGTACTGCGTTCATATTGGACTCAATCCAGTGAAGGTAGCGAGTAACTCTGGTGTAGACACCGGGCTTGTTCTCCTTCGCACAGCCATCGCCCCAGCTGACGATGCCGTAAAGCGTCATCCTGCCGTTGTGCTCACAGACCATGGGGCCTCCAGAGTCTCCCTGAGGATGGGAAGAGAATATGGTTAGCCTGTTGGCTACAGCTGAAGCCTTCATCGCAGTGCCCCTGGGATTATTATTTTTCTAAATTGAAAAGAACTAATAAACACCTATGGATTTAGTTTGGTTTTTTTTGAGGACACTGCATTAGATAGGAGAAAGCTCAGCAAGGAGCAGCAGTCCTAGATTACTATCTCTAGAGTCAGACATTCTCCAGTCTGCCTTGGTTGCACTATAATCACAGATGCTAGCTTAGTTACAGAAGGTCAAAGCCAGCCTGCCCACTTCTATATTACAGAACTGGAAGCAGTTGTCTCCCAGCCCTTTGGCCAAATTCCATTTAAATAAACATACTCATCTGGATAGCAAGGTAAGATACCAACAGTTGCTCAGTACAATGTAGATAACTGAGTGGAAAACATAACCTACAACAGTTTTATAAAAGATGATGGTTTTTTACCTTGCATGCATCAATTTGCCACGCAGAATCTCCAGCACAGACCATGTTGTCAGTAACTCTGATATTGTCGTAGTATTCACGTGTGCATTTTCTCTGTGATATTAAGTTCACATTGGCTGACATCAGTCTTTGAGCGTAGTAAATTGCAACTGCAAACAGAGGAGATTTAGCCTGTTTTAACACTCAGAAATGAAAAAAATAGTGCAAGTCTTCCTAATAGAATGAAGATAACTATTCTATATCTCTGGCTCATCTTGACAGTTTAGACTTAGTCATTTATTTTAAAAGTGAAAACAAGTGTTCCAAATGCAAACTGCAATTTTTCTGAGATAAAGATGCTGGTAGTGTTTTTGTAGCTGAATTCTGTATAGATGCAATTCTTGCTTATTACTCTTTCAATTCTTGTTTCAGTTCTTCCCCTCCTCACCCTTATTGGGGTGAAAGAAAGGTGGGGACAGCCTTTTTTTTTTTTTTCTTGGAATGGGTGCAATATAGAAGATGCCATGGAAAATTGAAAAAATGGTAGCAAAAATCATCTTGGTAAAGTAATACATAGGGAAGATACAATAACAGAGAGACTCTGAATCATTCATAGATCATGGTATACAGAGCACCTTGTTTACATGCCTAATTTATATAACTGCTTGTTTCACTTTACATTCTTGGGTCTTGGTTTTTACTGGCATTCTCATAGATGCCACTGTGGTTTAAGATTAACTATAAGCCATAGTCAATGTTGTAAGGTTATCTTGATGCACTTGAGGAGAGATCAGAGACTATGTGTTGCAGTAAACTATGAAAACTAGTTCTGACTTTAGAGGTAAAACTGAACACTCTTAGAGCAGTTTGTTTTTCTCTGTGTATATTAAGAAATGATTAAGTATAGTTTTGCTAAGAAGTCATTCACTTACAAAAATCTTGTTTTCCATAGCCAGAAACTTCACACTGGGTATTGTCTGGTAGGTAGAGGTTTCTCTCTGGCAAGCAGACTGTTCTGACATACTTGTTTTCTGTTGCGCACTGTCCAGAAGCTGTTCTTATTCTTAGCAAAGCTTTTTTTAAAAAAAAAAAGAGCAGATACAGTTAGAGTTTGTAAAAACAAGTTTTCCCTTATGAGTTTTGAGATCTGAAGCATCTGGTGAAGTGATCACATCTAGTGCAGTTGCATCTAGTTGCTCTCATCACTTAAGGATGACATTAGTCATTATTATTGTGAAAGCCATGTTATTTTTCAACATCAAATTGGGCAAACATTCCAAGTTAACTTTCTTTCTGGAAGGAAGGGAGCAGGGGCAGGGTGTGGGGGATGTACAATTTCTCTCAAAAGGCCTTTCAAACCACTTTTTACTGTTCCAGGACCTCAGTTTCCTGACTGCCTGTAAAGGGGATATCCTCTGGTACTCTGTTTGAGAAGAGGCCAGTTTCTACTGCACCACTTGCTAGGGGTGGAAGGATCTTCTAATAGGAATTTGAAAGGGGTGATGGAATATCTGTCAAGTGCAAAAGGGCCAAGTCTACATGATTAAGTTACAAAAGCCTATTGCTGCAATTACGGTGGCTTACAGAGCGGCTTATGGAAACTCCATTTACAGAGTTAATTCAAGGTAACCTTTAGCTCATCTAGGACCTGGTATGGTATTCCTTTAACATGACACTTACCAATATCATTCTCATTGCCCCCTGTCTCATCTGTAAAGTCGGGGTGAGAGATGATGTTATCCACCATGAACACTTGCTCCTTGTCATCAGTAACATTCAGTCTGGACTTTCCAAGGAAGACTTTGAAGGCTGATTTGTCTTTTGACCTGAGTGAAAAGAGAGATTCATGACGATTACTTGATTTCTTAGAGTGAGGTCAGGCAGCATTGACTCCTATTTCATAATTGACACTGACAAGGAAAATAGCGAAGTTTAGCTATATAGCTTTGAAAGGTGATTTACTATTTTTGACTTAAAATGGAAAATCAAAACTATATGAACCAGATATTCAGACATGGAGTTGCACATCTGCATGGTTGCTGCTAGTGCCAGGCATTAAGATTTTTCTCCAAAAGGCTAAGACAAAATATATATATATAATCAATTTTTTGAAGCTAGAAGCACTGAAAGCTGATGAACAGTTAATAACAGTAAAATTTTTAACTTAGAATGAAACTCTAGTTCCAATAAATTATATATCCATCAAAATATTTGCCCTTTGCTAGCTTATCTTGCCAGGTTTAGGCTCCCAAAGGCTTATTGTCCATGGCTTCTCTTGGATTTGATGGGTCAATAGAGCCCCACAGACTGGTGTTCAAGGGTGCTGAACTTTGTGCAGGGAGCACTGCCCAAAGAAATCACTTGGCACAAGTTGCAAGTAGGAGCAACACAGAGCTGTGAAGAGCTGGAACCCACCGATCAGGGAAACAGTGCGCTGCCGTGAGCACCCAGCAAGGGTCAATGAGGCTGCCGCCACACAGAAACTGCTCAGTGCCCTTTATGTTTTGGAAGATGCCAGCTATCCACGGCTGAGATTCCACCTCTGCCTGGCTGCCCCCAACAATCTTGTAGTACTTGCTGAAGCTCCGCTGGCCACAGGTAGGCTCTGTGGAAGGAAGAATTTCATTGAGATGATCTTACAGCAGGTGAGTACCAACTTTGTCCTGAAATCAGTTGTCTTGAAAACAAGTGTAGCTTACCACTTTCTGTGCGACACTGCTCTATGTTGCAAGGTGTTTCTTGAATGCTGAATCCCCTCTTTGTGTAACACCAGGGCCTGCTCCTTCCATTGGGGTTTCTGAAAGACAGAGGGCATGTCATTTTTATAAACAGTTTGTGTTGCAGTATCTTAAAAATCTAACTAAACTGAAAAGGATAAAGATTGGAGGCTATGCCAAAGAAGTTACCTAAGAAACATGTTTGATCACAACTTGGCGGTTCATTTTGTCATAGCTGTACTTTTCATAGGGCCGTTACTGTAGAATACTAGGAATTTTGCAGTACTTTCAGCTTCAATGAAAAATGAAAATTCTAGATACTTCAGAGAGCCAAATTTCAAAACTCATCTATGAAAGACTGTGGTGCTCCTTTAATAGTGTACCATCGCTAAAGGCACTTCTGTGAACATGCAACAATTTCACAGGAGGAGAGACATGTTATCTTACCTGCAGTAGTTGTGCTTGCCCAGTCCAAGCTGCAAGGCATTCTTCAGGTCACTGTGGTAGCTACCCCTCCTGATAACTGAGGGAAGGTCCCAGAACAGACAGTTCTTTTCTGTTGCAATTCCTCTGAAGTTCTCACCATTGTCAGTGTAGCATTTATTGTCAGTGTCTGCAAAATAAATTTTAAATTAGCATCTGGTTCTTGCTTATAGTTCTGACATAAAAACAATCATGTGCATGCACATAATGAAACAAATTCTTGTATTACTTCTGAAAACAGATGATGCAAAATCTGTCCTAGTCATTCTGTGTATTAAGTTTGGTTTATGAGCAGTCTGTACCGAATGTGTTGTAAAGCATGTGTAGTGGTCATTTAATAATTTCAGTATACATCACAATTTAATCACTTCTTCCTGCAATTGGGACACTCCCAAACAAGTTTGTTGTATATTAAAACAAATACTAGTGAAGAGGCAGGGAAAAAAAGACCTCAGATACCATGACTTTGCAAGACTGTGTCTCTTTTGCCTAATCTGTCATTACCAGATATACTTTTGTCTATGATGCTTCTAATTAGCATTTCATATTCATGATATCTTTTCGATAGAGCAAGTCAGTATTAAGTAGAGAGAGATAGATACTCTACCAATTTCACAGTGAATGCCACTATATCCATCTGGGCATAAGCAACGACTGATTTGGTGAAAGAGGTAATAGGTTATGCAGGTTCCTCCATTTAAACAGTTGCAATCTGCAAGTGAAAGACAGGAAGAATCAGAGTTAAAGCAGTTGAAGAGTGTTGTAAAGTGAAATATGGCTGCCAACTAAATCATAGATCTCAATCATCTTCCCACTTGTATAAATGTGCTAATTGCAGGTTAACAAAATCATTTTAGATTGGAATAGAACAGACTGATACTTACTTTTATATTCTGATCCATATTTATGTGGTAGCTTGTAGTGCTTCCTGATGTAAGCCTAGAGAGAGGCAAGGAGGAAAGGCATGCAAGTTATTTCTAAGGAAGCAATTTCTTTTATGGAGTTTTATTATCTGCCAGTTTTAGTACAACCTTGCAATGCCTGACATTTTGGGCCCAAACTCTATTCTCTATTGCATTCCTTTTTATTTAACCATTTAAGATCATGTGCACATGGTTACCAGCTGAACCTGCTCTGTGGAGTCTAGCCATGACTATGAGATAGAACTCCACCTGAGCAGGCCACAGTGCGGGGAAAAACACTACACCATATACATGAAAAACACACCCCAAACCAACCTGGGCCAGTGCCTCAGGTCAGCACTGTGGTTATACTTCTACTTTACAATTTTGGAGGATAAGCATCTCTAAAATAGAGATGCCAACCACCAAGCAGTGCAGCACAGATCCAGCTCCCTTTCTGGTTCTGGTGAACTTGGTGCTCCATGGTTTTGCATGGAGTAATAGATTTATTTGCCCTCTTTCAGATCAGGCTGCTGGAGGATCTGAAGGACAAGCTGGAGTTCTCCTCCTGTGGAGGAAGGTGATGAGGCTTTCCCAGGGGCCACGTGGCCTAGCCTGAGCTAAAACAAGTCATGCTTCTAAGTGATTTCTAGAATATTAGGAATTGCTCTGTTGATAGATATCAGCTGTCATACAAATCAATAGCCAAAATATCCAGTCAGATAAGTTGCTCCTTTCTTAACAACCTATACTTTCAAGCAGGGAGAAAATGGGAAGTTAGTTAAGACCCAGTATCTGTATCTATGAAAATCCAGCAAGTTCTTGATACTTGGTGTCCCAGGTTGAACTGCATTAAGCTACTGCATTGTGTTTTCCCCACTGAACTTTCTAGGGGAGGTCTTAATGGGGAACAGAAACACAGAGGAAGCACGGAGTTCAGAGTGTTTCATGAATGTTTCAGAGTATTTGTAAATGCAGCACACAGAGTGCTAGTAGAAAGTGTAGTCCACTGTCCAAAGCAGAAGTATAGTCAAGAACAGAAGTGGTAGCAAATGGATGGCCCCATTTATTTCAAAACTCACAGAATCAAGTCGTGTGACAAGTGCTGCCAGAGTTACTGTGCAGACGATGAGTAACTTCATGATGTTAGGTAATTCCTCACTTCGTTCCTCTTCTGTATTATTTTGATTCTAAAAATAAGAGAGATTGATCATGTAATTGCTTGGAGTGCCAGCTTGCTCTTATTTCTGTTGTGCTCATTTGTTTTCATGGCATGTCACATAAGTCGCTTGGCAGAAAAATTAAGCATTGACTTCATGTGGACGATCTACTCCATGCTTTTCTACATTTATAAATGCAGTCAGGTTTGTTATTGTTCAACTGAGGCAGAGGCAGGGAAATTGAGAAATTCTAAGCAGGAGTTATTGCAGTAGAGCCTAGTGCACTTAGCCTAGAAAGTGGCAGATTTATTTAGTTGCTGTGCAGTGTATGTATTTACCTTGATGCAATTACTTTGTAGGGAGATTCAGTAGCACTTAACACCTACTTCTAGAGCTACAGGGTCTGAAAGAGAAAGCTCCTTTCCTTCCAGTACCTCCACAGTCACTGACTGGGGCTGGTTGGCGCTGCCATTTGTGCAAGCCCAGCCGCCTCACTGAGCGCCTCTCACCACTGCAAACTCCTGAAAATCTGGTCTTGAGGTTACCTCACTTGTTCAGTGCCAGAAGGCGAACAGCAGCAGAGCAACCTTCACAAAAGTGCCAGTTCAACTAGCCTGTCAAAGTAATTGCCCTTAGCAGAAATGCAGTGCAAAGCATTTATTCTTCTGAGTGTGTCAAAAAATAAACCATCCTCAGTTTAGAGAAGAGAAACTGCACACTCTTGGGAACTGCAGTTCAGTTTCCTCTAGCCAGCAGCACACTAACTAGGAAGGGACCTGCAGAACTGCTGGCCCTGACACCTGCTCTGCCCTGCTTGCTCCTGTGTTTTGTCCCATGGACAGAGAGCTTCCCAGTATCTGAAATACATCTTTCATTTTAGTTTGTTCAAAGAAATAGACTTAAGAATCCAAAAGTCAGTCCGAGGTCAAGCCAGTCATGGGAAATGGAGAGAACAGGTGAAGTCATTTAGGAAAAAAGCCAACCTGATGCCAACTAAAAATGTTCACCTAGCTGCACCCTTTGCTTATAGGCAATGCACATTTCATAATGCAAAAAAAAAAAATCATACTTCAGGTACTCAGACATGCACACTTTGTAAGTTAAGTTTATGTTGCATAAATTTATTTTGTCTCCTAACCTTAATCCTGTCAAGACAATTATTACAATATATTTAGCAAGCACACAAATAATTTGCCACTCATTAATTATTTTTTGCAGGCCTAACCCCTAGCATCCCAAAGAGCAGTACAGCTGGTTTATAATCAAGGTGACCGAATTCATAGTGCTAAAACCTGGCAGCCCCAGAGCGGCTCGGTGCCGCTGCATGCGGGAGAGCCCGGCTGCTCCCCGCGGAGGAGGCCAGGCCGCTGCTAGCGCGGCGCTTTGCACTTACCGGCGCTGCGAGCCCAGGCTGCGGCAGCGACACCGGCCGCGGCCGCTATAAAGGCCCGGCCTGGGCGGAGCGGGGCCGGGGCCGAGGCCGCCCCCGGGGCGGGGCGGAGCGGAGCGCGGCGAAGCGAAGCGGCTCCCCGGCCGCCCGGCGGCGCCGCCGCCTCCCCGCGCCGCGAACGCGGCCCAAAACTCCGGGGGTGACTCAGCCGCAAGGGGGAAATTTTAAATGATGCTTTTTAGTTTCGAGCGTGTTTCAAGAGAGAATTGGCTCTCTTCAGTGAGTTTCTCTGCTTCATCTAGCGTGCGGGGCAGCAGTTTCCTAAGAAGTATTTAAAATTGTTAGTCTCATTAGAGAAACGTCTGTGATAGCTGGGAGAAATGACTGGTGTTGAGACATGCCTAGAAACACAAGCAAGTGATGTTCATTTTTGTATGGCGCTATCCATGGTGAAAGACTTGTGAGGGATTTATTGCCTAAGGGTCTGGGGGATTCAGAGGTGTGGGTTAGAGCAGAATCCTCCCCATGCATTAGCAAGATCGTTTCTTAGGCAGAGTGCAGACCAGTGTGAGGGAGTTTGGGCCAGGCTTGTGGCCTGGAAGCCAGAACATGTTTTGTAGAGCAGAGAGCAGCTGCTCAGTGGACTCTGGTACTGCACAGGACTCACAGCAGGGGCTAAACTCGCTCATTCTCCAAAGCCACTTAATTCTCCTTCCCTCCAAAGCACTGTTCTACTCCTGAGAAATTGCTCATGATTTTTCCATAATATTTTATGTTTTCTGAAGTGGTATGCAGTGAAGAGACTTTACACAAGATGTAGACATGGGCATGGATGTCGCTATCTAAGGAAACAGGCCCAACAAAACAAATACTTTTTCCTAAACCCAGTCAAACACGGTTTCACACACAGGGCTTTGGCACTGTAGGAGAAGACCAGCACTCGTCATCTGTGGGGATATTCTTAGCGTTTCGCTTCACGTACTGCAGCTAAGGCTGAAGACTCAGCTGAGACTCTTTCTGCCACTGGTTGGAAGGTCAAGTTTTTCATAAGCCATTTGAGAGCAGGAACGTGCCTGAGTTGCCTCTGGAGGAATTCTTTTCATAACTGGGCAATTTGGAGCTTAAGGAGACCTCCCTTCTGTGTTTGACACCTCCCTTGTGTGATCGGAATATGGCTTAGGTTTGTTTCTTAGGTCCTTTCCATGGTGTCAAGTCTGTGATACAGCTATACCCTTATTTGGGCAGTAGTTGCTTATCCTCTGTATTTATCTTTCCGGACTTGTGTCAGAACAGACCTCATCCCCCCTGAAATTGTGCTGAATTCATGTTCACTGAATGACAAATGAGTCAAAAGACATAGGTTAAGCTGGAAGTTCAAAATTGAAGATAGGTAAGGCCAAGATCTTTTAAAAGTTTAGTGAAGTCATTTTACTCTGTCTCTGTAGTGGCTAAATGTATCAAAATTGCAAGCAAGCATATTCTTTAAGGAATATGGCAGAGAAGATCCAAGTAGGATCACCATTACACCTATCTTTACCTGAGAGAAGCGGCTTTCAAGTAAATTTATTCTAGGGAATACATTTCAGGGGGGAAAAAAAAAAATCTAGATTTTTAAAGCAAATTGATTAGTACCTTGATTAATTTTAATACACCAGTATAATATAATAAGGAGCCAATCTTCCGTGCCTGCTGGGATTTGCCTCGACTATCATTCTGTCTGGAATCTCATTGTCCCTTGCAGGTCATTTCAGCTCTTTGATGAAGCTGATGAACTACATTTCTTCTCTACCTATACAATCCTTGTAGCTGGTGAAATTATATAAGGAAGGAATTTGACTCTTAGAACATATTCCCAGCAATCTTGGAATACTCATGACCAGACATTAATCATTTTAGCCATAAAATCTCAATGTTTGTGAAATTTTATGGATAAAAATCTTAAATGTAATTCCATCTGTCAGTTTTTACAGGACCTAAATGACAATGCTGAAAGAGAAAAATAAGAAAGGTGATGGACTAATTTACCTGAATGCTTAAATATAATTCAGAATCAAGTTATATTCTGTGTATTGCTTTTGCTTCCAGTTTACAGTTTGCCATATGTCATTCCTTTTATGGGAAGTACGTTAACTTATATTTTGTTGCTTTACTGCAAGTTAGGTCTGCAGTGATATTGGTGGGTCCTGGGCAGCTGTGAGAGCCCTGTGTCCCTTCCTAGAAACACAAGGAATATATGTTCAAATTATATTCGGATATTTCCGAAAAGGAGGCATGACATCTGTCAACAGTTTAGATTGGAGGAAATGAAGCTTCTCTGGAGTAGTCCTTAACCTCCAAGCAAGAGCTTAAAAAGTACATGGAATAGCAGTGGTCAAATCTCTGAGCATGTCCAAAGCACAGTACAGGCTAGACTTGTCCTGCCTTGGTATTTGCTACCCTCACTCTTCTCAGGAGGAAAAAGGCTTTCTGAGGAACAATGGGAGCCTTCTCTGGAAGATGACACAGAGGTGAGAGGCTTATGGAGATGAGGGTGATGGGTAGGGAGGAAGAATGGCCTGGGCCACTATTTGATTCACTGCAGAGAGCAGGGGGGTGAATAGTTGCCAAAGGAATCTGCCACTGGGCAGATTCAAAAGTCTCTTTTTCTACCACTTATTACATAGTTAAGCTTTATCAAAATACGCTATAATTTTATCCTTAATGATAAATCTGAAAAGCCACCAAAGGAAGTGGTCTGGATACAAGTATTGCTCTGTTTCAGTCAGGCAGGTCACAGTTACTGATCAGAAATAGCCTGCCTGGTCTGCAGTGCCACTTCAGTGCCATCTCCTTCCTTTTGGCTGAACACCTGCACCTAGAGAGGTGAGTGACTGAACTGTAACTACAGGTTAGCTCAGAGATGCCCCAGGGAACTGTGAGGAAGGTTGCTTTGGTGCTGCAGGCAGTCTCAAAGCAAGCGAGGGGCATGCCTGGCATTAGCCCTGAGCGAGACTGGCCAAGCAGAATGGTGAGATAAACTCCAGCATCTGAGTTCTCTGAGCACCCGATTGCCTGGCTGATGGCTGGCACAGTGACATCCAAAGCGAGGTTGTGGCTGAAGTAAACCCTTCAACTTACGTGCCATAGTTAATGAGAAGCCATGTGGTTTAAGAAACATTAATTTAGGTTCCTGACCCACAGACAAGTTTTATACTTTACTGGTTGCCTTCTGCTCTCCACGGTCTAGTTCATTTCCATTATGCAAGGTTTTGGTTTCTTCGCTTTAGATTCGTTTCTGAATTTGGGAGAGGTGTCCTTAGGATGGAAGAACCTGTATTTCCCAAGAAAACATGGGTGCTACAGGAAGTGGCACAGGTGATCTTGTAGAAGACACTTTAGTATCTTAACAGAAGTTTAGCATCTAGACGAGAAAACGCAATTCATAAGACTTAAACTTTTCTCCTTTATATAGTCAGAGCTGTTAAGAATAGGCCTTCACATGTTTCTCTTGTCTATGCTAGGACTATAGCACAGAATAAAGAGAAGAACTTTTCAGTAAAGGCCAGCTGCAATGGATCCAACCGCAAAGAGCTGGTAGGGTCAGACTCACAGTTAGGTGGTTTTTAGGTTATTGTGGTTTAGTTTTCAGTTGGTGATAAAAATCTTGCTGATCATTTTAAATTTATACTTGAAATAACTTGAATGTTTCTAACTGGTCTGCGAGCCTGACTTAGCAAATTTACAAAAGATAACATTCCAGCTAGATGAGGACACTGACCCTTTTAAAGAAATACAGGCTTTTTATCTCTTGGTGGTGGGCTGAAAGAGATTGTGAGGTTCACATTGTTTCAGGGGGACCGCAGGACGGGAAGTGTTATTAGTTCAAGTCGTTTTCACAGCTGATAATAAAATACGAAAACTAAGCAGGCATATCGTCAATCAAACTCTGGTTGGTCTCCTTCACCTGTAAAGCCCAAAAGGAGAGAATTCATGGCAAGTTAAAATAATCATCTAGATATTAGTGAAAGGAACTGCCATGGAAGTCCAGTTCTATCCGGAAAAAAATCCTTGTTACGGTACTTTGATTTTCTACACTGATTTTCTTGGGTGGGGGTACTCACTAGCTTAATAGGAATCTGCACACATTTTGAGCACACCCTTGGGCAAGACTGCTCAGAAGGTGATGGGGCTTCGTGCCGGAGCAGCCGTCCTGTCTTTTCGAGGCAGTTTCAGACTCGGATAAACCTCAAGCTTTGTATCAGCACATGCTTTGTATCAGGTGGTTATGTGAGGCACCTTCCTCTTTGTGTTATGTGTAACTAATACCAGAGTTAGTCCTGTTTCTGGTAAAATGTGTTTGTCCACATAGTTTGTCCTGAAGTAGAAGAATCTTGCAGGAATCCTCTCACTTCATGGTGCATCAGAAGTGGAGAGGTATAAATCTGCATTTGAACGGAAATGTTTACCAGAACTCTGTCATCTCATATGAAATAGGTTAAGCCTCACATCCAATATTTAGTTAGTGATTAAGGATATGAAAGCCGAGAAAGTACCTGGATTGTCTTGACATCATTTGTCATCTTTGCAGTACTAATAACAAGGTTATTAGTAAGAAAAGGTTATTAGAAAGGTTATTAGAAAGAAAACAAAGTTTTCTTTCTTGGTTTCTTTCTTGAAAAGAAAATAGCTTGTCACTGAATTATGTAGATCCAGATATGAGCATGGGAATATATTAAAAAAATTGTCAACTAGCTGTTTTTACTGCTTTATGCAACTGCTTTGCTTTTTGGAATAGTGTGATTCCAAATCAAGCACAATAAATTTTAGATTACAGCAGAAAGGATTTCAAGGCAGTCATAAAATGTGACATAAGTTTCAAGGAATCATTCCAGTATAAAGTTGTTGTGGAGTATTCTGACTCCAAGTTCGGAAGTTCTAATACTTGAGATAATGACAAGTATGATAGGAGAAAAGTGGATGCTAAATGTTTACGAATCACTATTGATAACGTTAAAAAATATACAACTTTCCACAATCTTACACTCAAACTACAGCCTTTGAGTCCCAGGAATTTCCAAAGTAGCTGATTTTAAATTGAATATGATTCATAAAAATTCTTGCACTTTAATGACTCTTGATTACTTGTCAGTTGTTTGTGGTTGAAATCTGAAGCATATGGTGAGCTCATTTCCTTTAGGTATATTTCAGCTTCTCAGATTTCTTTGTTTATTTTAAAATTTTGTTCCTGTTTTTTTCCTTGGTGCCTACAGTTTTTCTTTGTTATCTCTGCGGCTGGAAGTAGCAGAGTGTATCGGTTGTGGTCACCGAACTCTCTAGGGATGCTTGTTGAAACTGCTTGTTGCTGTGTGAGTAGAAGAGTCGCTGGCCTTTTATCTCTGAACTAAGCCAGCACAATCAAAAACTTCAAAAATTGCTTCAGTCACAACAAGAAACCGACCACTGTTTGCTCAGCGAGTTTATTGCACTAAGAGAAAATGTGGTTAAAGCATTAAAAATATCATCACTCACAAGTACAATTTTGTTGGATACTCCAATGGAGCCTTTCAAAAGGACCGAATATGCTAGAAGTTGACTTCTAATACAAGTAGAGTACCTGGGGCACCTGTGAAATCCCCTGTCATTCCATGTATTTTATTCATGCAGAAAATAGAAAGCAGGTACTTGATGAATAGCTTTTTGTTATATATCAGGTACTGTTTCAGAGATCTCAGATACTGGCTGGTAATAGCTGAGGATGTCTCAGGGTAAGTGGGCTTGCTTTGAAAACATTTTGTTTTTAAACTGCTTTCAGGTAGCAATCTGAGAAAATCCATAGATTATGAAAATCATCAATTTCTTTGTGGCTTGTTGAAACTGCAGAGATGAGACAGCTAATGTCTAAAGGAAAGATTAGCCCGGGCTGGCAATGTTAACTCCAGTCTGTGCTTGCATTTAGGTCCAGTCCTGTCTTTTAGTTTTCAGCTAGCTGGGTAGCATTGGGGGAAGAAGAAATATCTGTTTCCTCAGTGTGAAGCCAGAAGGCAAATGCAGGGTTTTTTGATGCTGAAGCTGTGTTCCTGGTGGTGATTTTAAGCTCTGGAGTGGAATATATTGCCAGGGTATTGGCCTGTCATATACTGTTCCGAAATAACACATGGAAACTCGCTACTGGAAGGGCACAGAAACAGCTGTCTGGGACTGTTGCTTATGCAGTGCAACAGGCCAGCAGATCTACATCCCCCAGGAAAACCCACAAAATGAGTGAGCCAACTCACAGATTTAAGGAAAGAAAGATTTGTTAAGAACTGGGGGGAAAAAAGCAGATGTTGAGGGGTGAGATCGGTGAGCCATACCCCAGGATGGCATATCCAGAGAAGCAGTGGACCCACTGCTGCTACCCACAGGACTGCAGCCCAGGTGGGGAAGCCGGGCAGGGTCCCTGGCAGCGAGAGTCCTGCCTGGGGGGCCCATCCAGGATTCTCCTCCTCCTTCCTCTGCCTCTGGTGTTCCTAGTAGCAAAGGAAAACAAGTGTCGACATTGAAATAGCCCCTATCTACAGGGAAGAAACTGGGCTTTTAGAGGCTGCCCTGTCAAGGGATGCTAGCACCATAACAGGCATTGCAGTGGAGGGACAGTTCATTTCTCCAGCTCTGGCTAGGGTGTCACACTGCTGCTCTTACCTGTTTTGGCCTGAAGTGAGAAAAAAATCATGGCTTAGGTCTTACACCTCCCAGGTGCAATCCAGGAATGCAAGACCTATGGCAGATAGTCCTGTCTGTCTGCATTGGGTTTTCTGTTCCTGCTCACTTGGGAAGCAGCTCTTTTCCTTGCAGCCCTGGTGGAGAACTGGACCTCAACCCTTAAGTGGATGGGGGGTTGTTTTGACTGTAAATACCCAAATCCCATAATGATGGGCAGCAGTGTAAACTCCTCTAGCTTTATACATCTAAATGACCACAAGTTAAAGTAAAATAGCTCTGTAATCATAACAGTAATGAGCATTAGTCATAGACTGTTCTATGAAGTACTGAAAAAAAGCTGTGAAGAAGACAGTGCTAGGAGTTTATACCTGAAGGAAGAAGCTACTAAATGGAGAAAGATGGGAATGCGAAGAACCTCTGGGATAATATCGCCCAATGGGACAGGCAGAACTGCAACATACTCACAAGTGACTTGTCCTTGCATAATTCAGAGGAAAAAGAGTTTTAAGCGGAAAGTGAAGCTGTCTGTGTGCTCCTTATCAAGATCATACTTCCTCTATAAGCTCATAAAGAAACTGGAGTCAGGAAAAAAGAGAAGCAAAATTAACTTGGATCCTCTAATAATAGTGTATATCTTGAGTGCTCTAATAATAGTGAGTATCTCTTCTCCTCCCACTCCTTCGGATGTTTTGGCTTCAGTCCTTCATTTTTCACAGTAAACTTCCTGTAATATATTTCTAGTATAGGTACTGTTTTCCTTTCTGTAATCTCTGTTTGCTGTTGATTGTTATTTAAAGCTCATAGAGTTTGAGTAAATATATCTCTAAAGAAAGTTATCCTCATTCAGGAGCTTTAACACCTACCCTGCCTATGGCAGCCACAGCTGTTAGAATTGGACAGAGAGACAGAGAAACTTCAGCATGAAACTTCAGCTATGCAGCAGCAGGGCACAGCCCCCAGAAGGGAGGTGGAGGGTATTATAGAGCCTTCCTGTGTATCACAGATCCTACAGAAAAGTCCTTTCAAAACTGCATCTGGTTTGCAAAAGTAGGACTGTCCTTCATCTTTCTGCAGGATCTTGTAGAGGGAATTCTGATGCACAGAGTGCTCTGCTTCGTACTGGCAGGGGCTTTCCTACCAGAACACAGAAATGCTCGCCTTCCGCCTTCCTACTTTTCTGTGGCTTTTTCTTGGCCAGGCTGACTACTCTGTCCCTGCCTGTTCTGTGATTTTGGTTAGATAGGTTAAAGATGACAGTTTTTTATTTATTCTGAAATGTGGGGTTTTTTTAAACAAAATGTCTCAAATTGCCTTAACGCAACTCCCAACTCACATTGGGAGTTTCTGAAACAGCTTTGGAGTGGGTCTTTCCTTCATTCAGCGAGAGGAGTTTGCTGCCTGGGTGCTACAGCCCGAGCAGGGAGGGGACAGATGTTTACAGGGCAAGGTGTAAAACAGAGACCCTGCTAATATCTGGACCGCACGCTGGTGCTGTTGTGGTGGCAAAGGCAGGGTAGAGGTGGGGGTGGAAAGGAGACATGTATGTGGTTGACTCAGTGAGGAAGAGATTATAAAGAAGGGGATTCTCTAGAAAATGCCTTTGCAGAAGCTTTTCTAGCCAGAGGTGGAAACAGCAGAATTGCATTTGTCAAGGCTACTGCCAGGCTTCAGTGACAGCCAGGAAGATAGCTCTGGTTTTAGTGACAGAGAATGAAGGCAAAGGACAATGTTAGGCCCCAAAAGAATCAGGAAAGATGCCCTTCGAAATTAATTTGCTCTTGTGAATGGTCTTACATAGGTGGTGACAGAGAGGCATGCAAGGGTAGTCTATGACAAAGTAGAGGACCTTTATGGAAGAGGTCCTCTTATCACCCATGTGGAGATGGCAATTCAGTTTGTGAGGTATCCAAGTGAGATATAGGACAAAGAAAACATAAAACCAAGAAGCGAGCTCTTTCAAGGCAAGATGTTGTGCTCAAAGAGAAACATGTAGAGTGTGGTCAGTGCTGTGTAGGAGAATGAGGACCGAGCTCTGGTTCTGCTCGACTCTAATGAGGACAGTTTCCACTGCATGCAAAGGACAGAGGAAGATTGGAGAAAGTCTAAACTAGCATTAGAGTAAAAACTCCACTGTTAAGCTTGTGTGTGCTGCGCTCAGAGGTCAGCAATCTATGGAGTAGTGTAGAGCATGGGATATTGCTCAGAGCAAACTATAGGAGAAAAAAGAAGGGTAATTTACCTCTCCACACCTGGTGGTGAGCATTCCTGTTGTAGTCCTTTAGGAAAACCTGTGCCAGCCTATGTGAATTCCCCTGAGATAAATGGAAATTTCTAGTATAGTTCGTGTAACGTAGTTCATTAAATGGAACTGCTTGCATGAATAAGCATTACTCAGTGGCGGTAAGGGACAGCAGCACAAATCATAAGTTACTGTATTATCCTTGCACTGGATGTTACTTACCAGAAAGCTAGGTTGGGAGGATCCGTGTCTACCTTTGAATGGAATACATCTGTGTACCAAAGTGCCAGCTAAATCAGAGACCCAAACCCTCCTCCCAAATGTTGGATTATTCCACAATGTGTTTATACTGGTGTAACAAGGACCAGCATCTGACTTAAAATTACTGCTCACTTGGAACTCCTATTTTCTTGTATCTAGAAAAGTATCGGAAAGGCTACTGTAGAACATATGTTTTTGTGGAATGACTTTGCCTGGAAAGTTAGGTTAGTTGCTCATTGTCTCCTGGGATTCATATGTATGTCTTGCATTTCTCTCTCTGTAGGGCCTATTTGCATCACGAAAGTCTCCCTCTTAGGCTACCTGCTTCTCGGTAAAAGTTAAAATTGATGTTTCTTTAGGCTGAAAGGAGCCTAGAACTCCGTTTTTTCCTTTCGAGTTAACTGCAAAAAGTAGGCACTGCTGCTTATCAGCCTCAACCTCCTGCTCGTAGAATAGAACTGGATATCATGAATCTCAAGTGCGAAAAGGGATTTAGAGTGCAGGTACTCAGTGAGTTGTGCAGCTCCTCTACAAAGCATGGCTTTGTATTGCATAGGCCTTTCTATGTGTTTTTCAGATGTGGTCCTATGGTACGTAAGCAGTTTTAATACCTACGTGGGCATTTTGAACCAGGCCAAGCACTTGGTTTTTTTAGATTTCCATGATTAAATTTGATACATGTGGAAATTAAGCTGGCAAAAATGATGATTTTCAAGATAAATTCCAATAAATAGGACATAGGCTACTAGGTCATTTGCTTGCTTCAGATATCTTTAGATGGTTAATGGTATTTCCCTTTTCATCTTCCCACTGTGAGATTCATATTAAAAATATTTCATATTAAAATTCACATTGAGAGACAAGATTCATATCTATTTATAAACAGTCTGGTAATATAGAGTAGGTGAATCCATGGGGCTGTTCAGTGCCAGACAGGTGTTGCTCTGATCATAAAAGCATGTCTCTGCATTAACATGAGATCATTCCTGAAAGAGAGATTTGTTAAGCAGGCACAGTGCAGCCTAGCTCAGCTACCAGCTATCTCTCTTCTGGTGCAAAAATGTTTGGTCCACTTGGATCTCCATGTTCTTCTGTATTGTCTTCTGCAGGCACCTTTGCCTTTTCCCCCTATTTGTGTTAAATTCTGAGGGAACTGGTCCCTTTTAAAAAAAAAAAAAAAAAAGTGAGGAAATATAAGAAAAGAGGAAAGACAAAAATCATTCTGTGGAATACAGGGGAACCCTCGTTTGGACATGTGATATTCAATTCTTTGTGAGTGTTGAAGTATTATTGGAACAGTTGAAAAACTTGGAGCAGTTTGTTTAGTAATTCAGAGTATATCCGCAGGCAAACTTGGCCTCAGGTATCTTTGGAGCAATGTAAGGACAAATTTGGACAGTTATGTCCTGTTGGACAATCACTTTCAGAAACCTTGTTATTCGAGTTTCCGGACTAAATAAATTTCTAGTCCCTCTCAGAATGACAAGTGGTTTACTAGGATCAGTTTAAAAAGTTATTTGCTTCTTTGGTCTGGTCTGCAAGTTGACAAATTTAATTTAAATAAGATCTCAAAGGAGAATAGTGGCAGCTTCTGTCTACATTTTTTTCATGCATATTCCCAGTAGTTCACAAACATTTTATAAGCGCAGCTTGCCAAACCTGTGCTAATGGAAATCATAGTGGGAGAGTGCATAGGCTTGGCTGGGTTGCAGAAACAGCTCCAATGTCCTGTATACAGCTGGAAAAGTTAGTGCTGGCATGCTTGCATGACCTTATGATAAGCTCTCTGATCCTCACTAGAAATTAACTGTTTAGCTGCTTGCAACCAACAGTGTCACACAGAGGGAGAGAGACTGCTGCCTCTCTTGCATATCAAAAGACAAGTGCTTTTGCTCGCATTCTTTTGCTCGCATTATTGACCAGAGACTAAGGAATAAATTTGAGCTGGGACTGCCACGTGCATGTGTGCACGTGGAGTTGTGTGTGTAATCCCTGAGTATATTAACAAGCAACATTCAGTAATACTTGTTGCAAAAATTTGTAGTATTACAGTGATCTAGGAGTTGTTTTGGTTTTTGTTACTGCTTGCTTAGTGTTATACAGCCCAAAGTATAGAAAGCAATCTAGTCTTTTCAGATAAGTTTAGCTGTCTTTATTTTCTAACATAGATAAATCATCCTATCCAGCAGGTTGTTAACAACTGGATAGAGAGGTGCTTTGCAATGTAAGGAGAAGTGTGAAGATGGGCATGCTTGCTTGGTTTCCCTTTGAAAAAGTTTAGTTTGTCTTTCTGAGAAAAGTGAATATTACATAAATACATACAAAACACTACTATTATCTGAATAACCTCATTCAAAGTCTGTGTGACAATATATTCAAAGACTTTTCTTGCCTCCATGCAAGCTCCTTGGCTCCTGCTATTTTACTGTCTCTAGTTGTGAGGTTAGCTCTCAGCTAGCCACCCAAGCGCTGCTTCCAAACGCGACGGGCAGAAAGCGTCCTGCAGGAAGTGGTATTTGTGATTCAGTGAACGGCACCTTGCCCACTGAGTCAGCGCTGACCCAGTGTCCCAATGTGTTTCTGGAGTGAGGAGTATAAAACTGAAGTCCTGGCCACTCGTGGCCTTGAGAAATTCATTGAACTATTGACGAGAACAGGGTTATTAACCACCACATCCCTGTTTCCAGACAGGGATAGTTACAACTTCCCCCCAATTTCCTCATTGGGATGATTATTCCTCTCCATTCTGTCTAAACTGGTACCTTTTCCTGTACTTAGCTGGTCACCATCCATTGGTCATATTGGAAGGGCGAGTGCCCCAGCTCAGCCACATAGCTTGCTGTTGTGAGCACTGCTGCAAGTGCCACGTCTGTGTCTGCAGTTCTTGTAATCCCTTCATTCATCCTGCTAGAAGACTCTCTTCCAGAGAGGCACCATTGCTGCCACCCATCTGAGCTGGAATGGGACATCTGCAGTAGGTTTCCCCTCAGGACTCATGTTCTAATCTCTTTCATCCAAATACCAATTTGTGTGAACAAGTAGGTGAATATCTGTGGCAGCAAATTTTGATACCCAGGTTTACCAAGTGATACCAGAAGCTACTGTGAAAGATCCCAGCTTCAAATCCAAAAATGTCTAACAGGCAGTGAGGAGGTTGTGATCCTGTGTGTAATTAAGGACACAGAGACTAGAATTGTGAATCTCTTCATGTATAAGTTTTCATAGAAATGTTGGTAGCATTTTCCAGATTTTTTCATAATTAAGGTATAATTGTACCTGTATTTGACACAGCTTGGTATATAATTTTTAGTAGGATTCTTGATAAACATGTGTTTTGTGCCTGTTATAATTTCTAAAAGGATGACTGCCTACATAAAAATAGTTTGAATTTTGTATCAGGAAGATGGGTTTTTTTGGACTCTTTGGTTAGCCATTGTAATCTGTATATAACACCTGATTCCTGGAGTTATGTAGCATATTAAACTTTAGGCACCTCATTGGCAGGTGAATGTAGGTGCAGTTTGTACTGCTGTTAGTATTAAGAATACATTTAAAAACAAGATGCGTTATCACAGCAAAAAGATGCAGTTCATCAAGGGAAGTATCGTAACTTCTGTAACAGGGACAAGGACATAAACAGGTGAAATGGGATTCCTCAAGGCACAATAGCAGCAGCTCCAGAGGGCTGCTGGAACCGGGCTTGCAGGTCCTGTGTTCTTCGAGCAGTAAATAATTCCATTGGAGTGAGGAATAGGATATTACTCAATATGAGGAACAATGGTAGCGTTTTGCCCTGAAATGTGATCCTGATGATCCTTGTGATCAAAAAATTCTCTTGGTGCCATATACGGAGGGTAGGGGTTATGTGCAGTGCACAGGTTATTCCTGGACTCTCCTCTTCTCTTTCCTTTATCTCACCTCCACCCTCCAATAGAAGAATTCCACTTGATCATAGAGGAAGTGAGGGAGCCTGGATGCTACCCCAGGAGAGAAAGCTAGAGGAAGGGCTGGGTCACTTAGTCAAGCAGCAGTAGAAGGAAATGGCCGGTGAAAATTAAGGTTTTCGATGCAGAACTTTGGACTAGAAACCTTTTGAAGGACTGCTAAAGAAATGAGGAGAGGGAGTAATAGAGACAAAGGGATAATCTAGACAGCAATTTAATCAGAGACAATTTCTAGTGGGAGCTTTTGGCTTGTGCCCTATGTGAAATCTGTTATAGCAGTCAAATATTGGGTGCCAATTATCTTTGTGTATTCAATCAGCAGTGTCATCCACTGTGAAATTCCCTGTACCCCCTTGTACCTCTGCATTCCACAGTCTGCCTGTCCTGAAGCTTCCCATGGATCATAATTCTGTTTTGATCCAGATCTTTATGCTTTTCCCTGTCATATCCTGACTGCCTTATGCCTTCTCTCTCTTGCTCAGAAATGATGATTTATGATGTCTATATTCTGATACCAGTAAAACCATCTAACAAAGCAAATGCATTGAGCAATATCCTATTACCTTACATTGCATGTGTATTATTTGTTTTATTAAAAAAGCAAACAATTACTTGTGCAGACATGCTAACTTATTGTAGTTTGATCACATTTTCATTTTTTCAATTTCAACTTGTTATACATATTGTTTTTAGGGTATTTTCCTTACTTCATGTTACCTTCCTATAGGAGCAACTGTAGAAGTGAAGCGACTCATCAGGGAGCATTCTGGGTTACTTTTGGTTCATTGTTCTCTGTATGGCTGGAAAGAGTCACACAATTCAGAGAATATGAAACTTGAAAAAGCTATTCAGTCAGAATTGCTGGTGTTTTGTACCTGTATTGCAAAAATGTGGGAGGTGATACAGAGTGCTGGGCAGGTGTTGGACTACTCAGCAGTAGCAGGGGGCACGGGCAGTGGATTCCCTCAGTGAGCACTCTGCCTTCCTGACAAATTCTTTTCTAGGTGAAAAAGAGAACTGAAAAAAATAGTAACGTTATTACTCTGAGATTTTATGACTTGACTGTATTTTTCCTAACGTTTAGAGAACCGAGGGGCAGATATTATGTTGAAGCAGTTACTCATTTTGAGTCTTGGGGAAAGGTTAGTAATTGAAGGCTTCGTGGAAAGCTCTTACATTGTCAAATGACTAGGGAGCTCCAATCCCTTCCATCTTTAGGCTCAGAAGGGTTCTTTACAGGGTGTCACTGAAAAATCATTGAGCAAACAAAACGCATTGTCCATTCCTGTACCAAACCCGGCTCGTGAATAAGACTTGCTGCCACTTCCTCCCCCTATACTTGCATTCTCAAGCAGTGAAGAGCCTGTAGCATTTTGTCTTCAATCCCTAGTTCCAAGGAAGGAATGAAGAAAAGCCCTTGAACTGTTATTGAGAAATACGTATCCGTTTTACTTGATTGTGATCTCTTGAAGCTCGGAAATGACTGAGTTCAAGGGCTTTTCTTCATTCCTTCCTTGGAACTAGGGATTGAAGACAAAATGCTACAGGCTCTTCACTGCTTGAGAATGCAAGCATAGGGTAGTGCTTATAGCTTGTGATTATTCACTGAGTTTTGCAAGCAGAAGAGAAGCTGGCATCACTTACTGATGGTTGTTTGCACTGCTTTTGCTCAGCTGATTTGCTTACAATTAACCTTTTTTTTCATATAGCAAGAAGGAGGTGCCGTTTCACCTGGAACCTCTGGAAACAGCCCGATCTGTAGCATTGCCGATATTTCTTCTTACCACAAAGTGCACTTTTGTACTGCTTTTTCAAGCTGCTACGGGTTGTTAGGGGGATCGTGAACATGAGTGAGAGGAAGATAGGTGATATCAACTAGGCAAAAAAGTAGCAGAGGACAGGCTCGCTAGCGAGGTGTGATTCACTCTGTCAGGATGTTCAGGAGAGTTCATGGTCCTTTGTCATTCATGAATAGAAGCTCAAGTAATTTGGAACGGATGATATTAAAAGTTAAGTTCAATGTCTCCAATGGAAATGTCATATATATTTACTTCCTTTTCATTGTCTTTGTTTCACAATAAGTTGTTAGAAATAAAAGTACGATTTTAACTCTTTTTCTGCAGCTTGGCAGACTTGAACTGCCTCTTTCCATCAGTTCCCATTTTTATGTGCTTCTGAATATCCAGATTCTAAACATAAAATGAAGAGTTGAATTTTTTGCTTTATGGGAACTAGAAAGTGCCAGGAGTCCTGTAACCTGTTTGTATTTGGAAGTGGGGAGGCAGGAATGAGTTTCACATTCTGAAATTGCAGTTTACTCCCATCCTTTCAACTAGGAAACCCACCTAGACCTCGACTCCACAGCCTTCAAGTTACAACCATTTCCATGCTTTCCTGCAAGCAGCACCGTTGGCTCAAATCTGTAGGACATTTCTTGGTGCTTCTGCCAAGGCTTATACCCTGGCCTCCTGTGCCAAGGCCTGCAAGCAGATCCTCTGAGTGGTGCTGCGCTAGCCTCCATTGAAGTGCCTGTGCTGGCTTGATCTTCCCCACCCAGTGATGGTTCAGCTTCCAGGCATGGTAAATACGTGGGATTGTTTTCAAGAAAACAATTGCAAATAAATGATTTCAGAAAGGTCTTCTAAGAAAAATAGTAATTTCTTTGCCTCAAAAGGTAGCAGAATATTCCTCAAAATATTATTCTACGAGGCTTGAGCCACAGCTAGGGAAAGTTTATTTAATCAGAAACACTGAAAGGAGATGAGGGCTCTTCTCTGCCCAACATTTGACTGCGAGGATAGGGACTAAGGCTGATACAAGGGCCTTCTGTTAGGAAGGAAGTGGCTCTTCTTTGAGGTCCAGAGAATTCAGTAAATCGTCTGTCCCGTTCAAGTAAGGTGTGGCTAGATATTGCCTTGCAAGCAGTGAATGAAATGCCAAAAATGAATGAAAGAATCTTATCTTTCCCATATTGATTCTGTAAGATTCTGTAAGCCAAGGTTGTGGCTTGAAATGCCATCAAGTCACGACAGGAAAGGACTGCTGGCTTACTTCAGAGACGTGCAAGGAGAGAGGGCGTTCTGCAGTTTTTTGAAGTAGTATATGGTAAAAGGATTTTTTTTTTTTTTTTCCAAACTGTAAGGCAAGGGACATAAATAGCAGGTTTTGCATGAAGAAGCCAGGTTCAGAATGTAAAGATATTGTAAGAGTTTGTGTCTTAATATGAAAATCATGCTTAATCTTTCCAAATGAACCACAACTTGTAAAGGGATTTATTCTGGAGAATGGTAACAGGATGAACTGCTCAATAAAATACCCTGCGTGTTCTCCCAGTTAGTCTGTAACATCTCAGAACTGACCAATGCATCCAGCTGCCTCACATTTCACAGGCGTTTGGTCAGATCACATTTGAACCGTTCTGTAAACAAGGGGGGATTGTTTTGGTTTGTTTAGTTTTTAAAGGTTTTTTGAAGTGTGCTAAGAACCTCCAGTGAGCTGGAACACACTGCTGTGCCCTTCCACATCCTTGGTGGTATATCCTGCAGCTGAGACCACAAGGAGTACCCAGCGGGGGCCTGTCCTGGGTTAGTCCTTCCCACCCAGGGATGCACAGATCCACCTTCCCGGCTTAAAGGAAGTAGGATGAGGTGTATTTTCACCTAAAGCAGGTGTGTTGAATGCTGTTGCCTTGTCTTAAACAATTCACACCTCAGAGGAGTGCGATGAGTCAAGCTGTCCCTGCTTCTGCCGCTCTGTTTGCTGAGGCGCATGTAAGATGCTGGGCTGGGGAGGGAAGTCGTGCCGTGCGTGGTGACCTTACATTGCAGGAAGCTGTTCTCTGAATCAGTCACCTAGAGTGGCAAAGCAGGCTATGAGCAAAGTAACTGACTTATGGCTGCAGCCTGGGGTTGTGGAGGACTGTGAATTACTCATATTTACTATAGGATGTATTCCTGAGATACTGTCTGTGGGTGCTGCTCTCTATGGTCTTTACGTGAAAACCGCTAATGACTTTTCATTTCCTCCTACCTCCTCTCCTATGGACAGTTGTCCTATACCATCATCTGTTTTCCTCAGCTAGGCATCTTTCAGCCTGTCTTTGTAAGGTCAAGTTATTTTCCCCTACCCCCTTATAGACTGAGAATAGTTTTTTTAAAAAAAAAAAAGTCTGAAAGTTTGGAATGGTTAAGTTGTCCTCTGGGTCTTGTTTTCCACCTGTATCTGAACATTTCTATCTGATAAAAATTGCAGATAATAACCAATTTAGTTCTGTGAAATAGGTGTCATGAGAACACTTGTTGCTGCTTTATAGCCCCTGAAATAGAGGCCGAGCTCAGAAATGGCTGCGTTACCAGCTGGGCTGAAAACTCAGGAGTACTCACGCCTTGCGCTAGTATCCAATATCCAGACAGGATACCTGCTATTGATTAGAAACCACTATTTGTGAATTACCCAAAGAAATTGTTGTCATCAGCCTTTATTTAATAGCTAAAATTTATGATTAAAATGTTATAAATAGATAAGCTCCTTATTTTCAAAAATGACCCAGTCATTTACAGCTTCAAGTAACTGTTTTGTTTTGTCTTTTTCCAGTGAGTGACAGACATTGCCTAGGGCTGTGCAGTCTTTGACCGATGAGAGTAAAAGATGCTGTGCTTTCCCCACTGTCTTTTAAAAGTAACCAACATAGTGTGTTTTAGGAGCAGCTTTTCATTTTTGTTACTAATGTACAAATAATCATTAAATAATTTTTAAAAATCTGTGAAACCAGTAAATCTTTTCTATTGTTATAAAATAGCTTGATATCTAACTGGTCATTACATTTGATCAGATCGCAAACAGTGAGTCAAAATTTGTCCCTAGCTACACCCTTACAAGCCCACTGACGTCATGGTTTGGAACCTTCACACAGTTTTACTCATTTGCCTTTCTCATTAAACATAAATTAAAGTATTTGTATATTGCCCAGTATTGGTAGCAAGCAGGTCAGCTCTTGTTTCAATGTTTTTAAGAGTGTAATACAAAATGAAGCCCATGTAAGTCCACAAAACTGGCATACAGCCGTTAGCCTGAGGAGAACCTGCTTGCTCCTATGGTACTCGCACGTGTTCGTGGAAGGAAAGACGATGGCAGGGACTGGTGTCCCTGAGGGGCCGTGGGGGCCTGGCCGTGGCTGCCGCCCAGCAGAGCCTGCCCGGGAGCCCCCCTCGGCTGCGTGGCACCCTGCTCGTGGCAGCTGTTTCCAGCTGTGCCCTGTAGGCAGCTGCTCCAGCTTAGTGCCCAGGCGTTGCCTATAGCAGAGCTGACTTTGCTGAGAAAGGTGAGAAAAAGTTCCCATACAATGTCCGAAAAGTGCTCCTAGCTGGTCTTGAAATAACACTCTGCAACGCATGCTAAAAATACTGTGCGGTATAAACAGATTATTACTTTTTCTGAGGAATGCTTGATTTAATTTATTTGTTCCTTGAGCATTCCTATATGATGTAGCTGTCCTAAATGTGAATTGATTTAAAACCTGTATAACACTAGTGTCATTTAACAAGTGTAGATACATGTGTCGGACAGAGGTCAATTCCGGGAGCCACAGGCTATCACTGGGTTGCTCCCTCACTGTTCTCATTACCTTTAAAAGCAGCAGTTCCTGATGTTTTCAAGAGACAGTAATATTCATAATTGACTTAACTGTAGTAGGATGCACAGAACTGTAAATTATATTTATTGCTTGTAGGTCAGTGGGAAAACAGTGTGTAAAACTTAGGCCTTGTGAATTCCATTCCAGTGCTCTGCCAACAGGTGTCTACACTTGAGGTACCACTCATGTGAATGTTGAAAAGGTTCAAGGATAATGTGTGTAGCTATGCATTATATGTTGGGCTTAATTCTTTCTGTTTTTAATGGCTCTTTCTGTCTTTAGACTGCTCAACTGTAAGTCCATTTCAGAGAATATTAAGAAAAAAATTTCCTTTACTAGAGATTCCAAAGAAATTTTGGAAGAATTGGCAGGGGTGGAGGGGACTGGAAATTGAAATTAAGATCTTTTCATATTTCTCTGACTACCCTTTCAATCGTTCCTTGTAAACTTCTGGATTGTAATTCAAAGTCAATGAGAATTATTTCTATTTTTATGTTGTTGCATAGCCCACATGTTTCACTGCATTTTGTGTGCTCCGGTTTATAAATACAAGCTCTTAGAGGTTCCCTTACTACTTATAAATTGGAACAGATTAGTTTTTCCAGGAAGTTCAAAATAAATGAGCATGTCAGCCCAAAGTATACAGTTTTCCCACAGCCCTGAGGACGTTGTATCCTTTCTCAGCGTGCCTGCTGTCCCTAATGGAGTTGAAGGAGTTCTGGGTCATTCATGGTGGGTTAGTTTAGCCTGGGTGTGGAACGTGACTTTTAAGATTATATAAGGGACCTACTGTGTGGTTTATATTTAGAATTAAAAAATGAAACTCCTGCAGTGGGCCACACACAGGTGACACAAGTGCCCACAGTGTATATAGAATTACCTTAATACATCACAAGTCTTTGTTTAAATGAGGATGCCTTAATTTGCTGATTCCTGAGTTGATACTTAGCATCTACTGAAGAAAAATGGACTTTCTGATGTTTCTTAAGCTGACCGTCCTAAGAAACATGTTATGTACATTGGTCAGGTCTTTGTTGAAAGCTGCTGCAACCTATGCATTTTTTTCCATTTTCTTGGAAAATGGAAAGGCCAAAGTGTTAGGCATTTTATCAAAGCGTAGAAAGTCACCCTTCTAAAATATCATAGTTGAACTAATAAGCAGTTATTTGGTAGAAGAGCAAATGAGAAAAGGAGGTATAGAAAGCTCAGCTGGTCAAGGTCATAAAAAGGAAATCTGGAAAGAGAAATCTGTGGAAGTACTAGGAAAATATTCCAGATCGCTTTCTTGCCATATGGATAGCTCAGCTGCAAAGTCAATTCATATATATCTCTGTCTCTTACAACAACACTGGTCACAGATGTCTTTCCAAGCTAATAGATTTCAGGACATGTATGTTAGAATAATGATAAATTATGATCTCTGATCTGACATATTTCATGTATTAGAAATAATTTTTGGTGTAACATGGCATTTATGCTGTAACATTTATTTCTTTGGAATTTAGATGTCTGTAAGTATTAACTCAGTTCTTCAGTTGAAGACATTAGAGTAAGTCAGAGGATATTAACTTTCCACTGATACATGATATTGGTTTTCTCAGTAAAATTTGTACTGTCTGCCAAACATATATTAGATGTTCTCTGTATGTTAATATACGCTAATACATGCTAGTTATCAGAGAACAGAATAATGAGCAATGAAGTTTAGGACATTTTCAGGAAAAAAAAGCACAGTTAATGGTAGCATCCCCATCTGCTGTTTGCAGCTTCAGCAGTAATGTCTGCCGTTATCTGTCAGTTCCTAAACTTGACATCTCCACCAGCTTGAAAGGTACTCTAATATTCTTCGAACTAAGATGAGTCTATGCTGATCATTCTGTATTTTTCCATCAGATCTATCACAGACTCCGCATTTTTCAAGCAAAAGGCGGTTCAACATAAGTCGAAGTCTTTTTTTTTTTTTTTTTTTTTTTTTTTAAAAAAGAGCCCTATTAGGGAAAACAGGGTGGAAGACAAGGTTCATCGGTTGGTCATGTACATCATTTATCTGATCACCGGGAAAGCATGATTACAACTAGTATTTGTAAGCATGCATAAGGACCTTTGTGGAATGCAGAGACTAGAGTAACATCTGAGTGTGTTTTGAGAAAATTACAAGGGTCCTCATGGGGGTAAACAAGGGTTTACGATAGTAGATGCTGTGAGTCACCAGCAGAAAAAAAAATAAATCTCTAAAATTTCCTATCACTGACATGAACACTTGAATCCGGCAAACAGTTGAATGGATGCACAAAAATCCTCATCATTTCAACCTTTACAAAGTTCACGTTACAAACAAATCCCACATGCCAAGTATCCACAGAGATGCAAGGATTTCAGTAATTTCGCTGAAATCACTCTTCCCCGTTTTGGTATGTCCTAGAAGGGAAGGAAAGGATGCAAAGGACTTAATAGTCTCTCTTGCTCTCGATGCGTAGATGAGTGAAAAACGTAATTTTTTAGTGCTGGGGAAGTAAGTAGTTGAGTGCTAACAGGAAAATGTTAAATTGCTCCACAATGCTTTGGGAATGAAAAGAAAATAAGTGCTCAACAAGGGTAATAAAGAGATATGAAGTAAATAATGTTCCTCTGCTCTGCATGCACAAAGGCTTCTCAAGAGGAGAAAGCGCATTCAGTATCAATCTGGGACAGGAGAAGGAATAATGGAGAGGCTGGAGCTTGTTGGAAGTGTAAAGAAGTGTGTTTGGGGCTTGTTGGAAAAAAAAAGCTTTTCGTAAGAATAGCGTTATTCTGAAATCTGGATAAGTATTAAGACATCTTGGATAATGGAAATTGAGTGTTAACTTTAATAATCTTTTATGATTTTGTCAGAGTGAAGGCTGCAAGCAGGTTAGCCCGATATAATTGAAAAGCTATTTCCTTTCTTCACTGGTTGAAATAGCACTTACTCCCCTTTCACTACATCTGGAGGGTTTCTTTGTGCTGGTACCACTCAAAGCCTGTTTCCTTTTTCCTTCAGTGTTCTGCTGTCCAATATTCTCTCTATGGCATATAGTCTTCAATATAAAAAAGTAAATCAGAGAAAAAAAATAAAGTAAAATAAAATAGGAGTGGTTTTAAATTCCATGTGATCCAGTATTTTCTGCAGTAACTGGCAATCATGAGGAGGGCAATTGCCATGAATACTTACGGTGCTCTGACACATGCCATGCATTGTCCTGCCACAAAGCAGTGAGTCCAGTCAAGTTGTGAGTGGTATCCATTCTTAGGAAGATGAAAAGGAAATATTTTTGTATCACTCTTCACACTTCCTCAGTTGCTTAATTGTAAAAGAACCTATAGGAGTTCTGAATCATACTTCCACTTCTCTGGAGATGTTCATTTTAATGAGGAAGAGAAAAGAATAGGATATTGTTTTTTGCTTTTTCCTGATAGAGACACTCCTTCTTCCAATGCTGGTAAGGATTTCCTTCCTATGATTAATATCTTCTACCAACTAAAAGACTGGACTAATGTTCTTGGTACTAGTCAGTCAGTGCTGATGATTTTATATTTTTCCTCATCAGATATTTTAGAGATCCTCTATCTATAAAGCAAAAGACTCTTCAACACATAAGCACATCCTACAGTCAACGGTAGAAGAAAACATAGGTAGCAGTCTTCTTGCAATAAGTCTTTAAGCTTATTTCAAGAGAGCTTCCAAAGGACTCGGAATTCAATGACCTTTATCACACAGTTTTCCCAGGTTCTATAGCCAATTCCCACCTTTGTCTTAGTTTAAATCAAAATTTATTGTTGGAATGCTTTGCTGATTAAACACATATTGGTTCTGCAAGCCAAGTAAAATATGTCGACATCTTTGCCTCTCTTTCTTCTTCAGGCATTTACAGTCACTCAGCAGGATGAGATTTAGCTACTCAAAGCCTTTCTAGAGGCAGATTTTTGTTCTGAAATACATACGGTAAAATCCTCGTCTGTGTTTATTGTATACAACACAAGTGCATAACATGAAGTGGGAAGACAAAGAAGAAAAGTATGTAGATAATGGCCTTGCATGAGTTTCTTCTGATGTTTCATAGATAACTGTGTAATGAGGGTCTGCTCTATAGCATCTTATAGTACCAGTGTTTCTACAGATGGAAAGAGGAGTGTAAATCAGATCTTGAAGTGCAACTATTTTACCAATACGCTACATAATATGCCAAATCTGTGTAAGAAAATTGGATATGGTCTCACGCAAGTCAGCTTAGTAAGCAAACTTACTTCATGTTTGCAGGCTGAGTGATAAGAAAACCCTTAAGGTAGTTAAACAGATATGCCTTATTTGGTAGTATTGATACCAGAGTATGGACGGAGTGAGTTTTCAGCTTTAGAATTTATCTTTCTCTCCAGTTCTCAAAAAAATCAGCACAAAGTCTTGCACGAGTGAAATATGAATTGATTCAGTTGTCCAAATTCCATGTATTAGGAACAAGGTTCCCCTTTGTTGTGCTTTCTGTCATTTCAAGTATGTGTGGAATACTGTGACTCTTTTGAAGCCCATTAATGCATCACAGGGAAGGACATGCCTCTTTTTCTGTTGATTTATCTAAAGTTGAATCCACAAAAGAAAATAACTCAGATGCTTGTGACCTGATTAGCTGTCTCTTATTAACGTAATTCATTCCTCAGATCTAATGCAGGTCCAGGCTTTGTTTGCATATTCATTATCTTTGGTGGCAAGGAAATTTTTCTAAATGTATCTGCCCCTATATGAGAGAACTGATTGCCACAGCGGGGAAATGACTACAATTGTGAGTGAGAGACTGCCTTACATCAGTCAGGTTTGTAGTGTATTTTTCTTTTACACTGCTTCCTTTATTTATGCTATTGTAAATAAGTTTATGCAATCATGACTTGACGCTCAGTCTGCCTTGCTTTACATAACTGCGGCTGCATTTCCAAACAAAGTAGGATGTGACTTAAATAGCTTTTAGGACTGAGTGCGACTGTCAGCCTTATAGGGTCATCTTTATTCATTTCCTCTGCATTGATGCTGCGTACCTTACAGTGCAGGGCTCTCTTCTGCCGTTATCTGCAGTCTCGTAATCATTGGAAATCACTGCCAGCCAATTGCGTTTTGTCTTTCCTTCAAGTTTACACCTAAATTTTTGTCGTATGTATGTACTGACCTGTATGAATGTTGTGATTTTGTGACATTACAGTTGGATTTATTTAACACCTGTGCTGTTTCAGAGGGGCACAGCATCGGTATGACAAATCATTCAGGCACGGCATTGGTATGACAGGGTGGATCTGATCCTGCATCTGTACTGGGTCAATTTCAGTGAATTGAAGCTCTTTTAAATTGTCGCAACAAAAATACTGAAGTTTCAAAAACGTTTGTCCCATGTCATTCCAAAGAATGTTTTTGCCTACATGGCAAGGACTGAAATCTACTGAAGCCACACAAAATTCTTGGAGGAATGAAGTCAGTAAAATGGACTGTAAAATATGGCATGCAGTTAGATGGAATACATCAGTACGAATAATTCAGAATGGTTAATGTAAAATTGAAAAGAGAAACATTCGCATCTTCAAGTTTATTGGAAACAGTGAGTCTGTGGCAGATATTGTGAGGTTAACTGAGGGTCTTGTTTTCCAATAAACCCTACAACTGTTTTAAAATGTAGTTAGAATTTGAAATAAAGATCAGAAGAAGATGATACTCTTAAGAGAATCAGAATGCAGTTTTTGCAAGGTAAAACATTACTTCCCTCATTTGAGAATTCTTCCAGTGTGTCAGTAGAACGAGGAATTGGTATGAGCCAGATGGTGTAATTTAATACTGATAACATAAAGAAGTTAAGTAGTCAAGAAGAAAGAGGCAAAAAGTAGTCAGGATCACCGAAAATCTTGATTTTGGGGGCCTTCTGGCTTTCCTCCTCTGTACTAGCATGTTACCTGGCATTGATGTGAGCAAAACTATGATCATACGTTTTCTTTTTTTTTAATTGTTGAAACAATCTTTGTTTCAAAATCAGATTCAGCTTTTGGGCTTTCTTTTAATTTAGTTCAAAAATTATTTTTTTCATTTCTTTTGAATATCTATGGAATTCATGAAACCTGCATATTTTAGTAGCTATTTTCAAAGATTTAGCCTAACCTAGGAGAGACTCCTATTATTCTCCTATAAATCATGAGTGTGTGCTGCAGATTGTCAGGTTGTCTTCACTGGTTTCAAGAGGAGTATTGATTGTACAAGTCTCTCTCCTTTCTGTGTTAAATATAGTGTGATAAGTTTAAAATATCACAAGTGCAATTCTGACATTATTTAATGTTAATTTATGATGATAACTCACATGAAGAGAAAAATGTGTTGAAGAAGACACCTGGAGTTTGTTGAGTAATGATTCAACAGTGCAAATATTTTTCTTTTTTGCATATAGAAGTGTACAATGTCTGGTTTACTCTGGGAGATTACATTCAGATAACTTTCAGGTATTTATGAAAATGTTGATATATTCATATGACCAATGACTACACTTCCATAAAAGAGTATTGACTCTCAAAAAATCTGTAAACAAAAAATAACTTTAGTGTAAATGTTATAACCAGACTTAGTGTAAATGTTATAACTAGACTTATCTTCAGTCTCTTCCTGAGATATAATAGACTTCTTACTACAGAAGTAAAATTTTCCTTGTAGGCATTGCTACAATTATGAAAGTCTCTGTCATGTCCTTTGTTCTCAGATGTAAGGCACTAAGCACACTAAAAATGAGATATTTCAGCCTACCACTCTATTTAGAAAGACTGTATTTCAAAACAATTTTACTCTTCAGAGTTGGAGTATGCTCTTAAAAGATCGAAACAAAGCTGAATCTTGCTACTTGAACTTCTGTAAAGATGTAGCAATTTTTCTTTGTTTTAGTCAAATGAACTTGAGTTAAAATAAATCTCAAGAAGCACAAAATGTCAAAGAACCTAGTCTGCTGATGCTGGCAAGTTTTGAACAAGTTTACTCTCTTAAGCTTATTGCAGCCCTTATGATTTAACCAGTGGAGCCCTGTTGTTCCTAAAATTTGTTCCGCTTTTGTCCAAGATTGCCCTGAGAGTAGTTTGAAGGAGTTTTGTAAAACAAGAGGAAACCTCCGAGTCTGGCTTTTCTCCAGGATACAATGCAGATGTGCAGTAGTTTACTCTGGTATATAAACAGCTCTTCATGAGTCAGACTCCCCAGAATTGTTCTTGGCACTGTTGTCAGAACTGAGGTTGCTGGATCTGTCCCGTGCAACCATCTCTCTTTTTCTGCCTTATTACTTTGGAAAGTAATAAAAAAAATGACTCCTTAGAAAGCCATTCCTCTTCAGCACATTGTCTATTAGTGCCCTAACATTTAGATATATATTGTATGTTTTAAATTAATCATTTATTCACCTACGTACATTGAAGTGTAGAAATGTTCATTCAAATTGTTTTTTTCTGATACAGAGTAGCATGTAGAATGCTTCAAATTACCATTTTGTGTTTTACAGCTGTTTCTATCAAATTGCATGTAGGATAATTGTCTTTGCACATGCAGATTTTTCCAGCAAGCACAAAGTGTCCACACTGGTGGCCTCTTGTGTCAGGCCAGGCACCTGAGACCTCAGCGGTTGCAGGAGGCCGGTCCATTTTCCCTGTCAGAATCCAAGGGCTCCTGCCCCCTGTAACGGCTGCGCTGTGCACGGCCAGGCACAAGGCATGGTGTGTCTGCTTCCTCCTCCTGTGCAGCCTGGTCCCCGCAGGGTTGTACCCTGTTAATGAGGTTCAACCCCTGGAGTTCAGTAGCTTGAATCCTGAGTCTACAAGAGAGCGTCTCATGAAGTCATAAGTAAAAGTGCCAGGCCTGCAGTGGGATTCCTTGGACTGTAGATAGTCTGAGGAATCATAACATCCTCAGTGTAATATTGCTTTCAGCCGTGAAAATGTATCTTCAGATGCCCTAGGGTGGAAAATGATAGCAGCCATTAAATGAAAGAACATGAGATTTTCTTGGTTTTTCGGATCCTTTGGAGATTACGTGCAACTGGAGGTATTCTCCAAATTAAAAATGAAAACAGTCAAATGATGCTAGCTTGAAAAGCTATGTGTAGTAGGCATAGCTGATCTGTGTTCCGGTCAAGGTACTGGCCAGCACTTCCCTATTTTTTATTATATTGGCAAGGAAAGCACTGAAGTTTATTGCATTGTGTGGTTAGTGTTTTTTCTGTGACAGTCATGGCTTTAACCGTGCACTATTCCTAGGAAATAGAGATTGACGCAGATGGAAATTAAAGTTGCGAATCAAGAATAGGTCCCTGTTTTTGGGATATCTGTATGCATAGTGTATCATAGAATTGGATGATGGGTCATGATGCTAGGCAAGCATTAATTTCTGGAAGGAGTAAGTTTTACTAGAAAGATTTACAGTTGGTGTGTGGGACCTTCCTGTGTTTCCATAATAGGCATAAAGCTGAGAAATTATTTAAGGCACCTCTGTCAAAGATGAAAGAGAAAGAAGATGATATGCTTGAGGTTCTTTTTTTTTTTTACTAACGTTAGTGTTTTTTTGCTTCTGCATATCATAACAGGAATTGGCAACATTCACATCCGCTTGGTCTTGTGAAAAGGAAGTCATCTGAGAGGCAGAGGGTTTTATACCACTTCTTTAAGTTCAGTTTAATGGTCCTTTTTAGTTCAGGACTGAGTCATCTGCAGTACAGCATTCTGCATTGCTCTTCCTTTAACTGAATTCTAAAACAGATCAGACTAGAACAGACTTCACTTTCCTATCCTGGACTTGCTGCAGCTGGAATTCCATTACTTCTTGTCCTGTCCATTATAGTCATTTAAACACTTTATTCCTATTCTTATTTACTTCAAGACTTCTATTATGTCCCCTCTGTTGCCCTTTCTCTCTCTATTTGAGGCAGTTTATTTGATGTCTCCTGACCCGCAGGAGATTTTGGTTGGTTGGTCTCCTTGTGCCTTCACAGCCCATACCCCTCAGGAAGCCCTTCATGGCACCAGCACTGCCCCTGGGTTTCAAGCACAGGTCTTGCCGGTGCTGGAGTAGCTGGAGGAGGAATATAGCACCTGTGGTACAGGCCATACTCTGCTGTAGACACTTGAGTGCAATGCCTACATTTTTTTTTCACAGCATGATGTTGTTGACTCATCTTCAGCCTCTGATTATTTACAACCCAGAGATCCTTTTCATGCAGAGAACTGCTGCCTGGCCAGTAGTATGTGATCCGGTGTCAACTTCCCATGTAAGATGTTTTCCTTGAATTTACCAGAACCAAAGTGCATTCTCTCTCTTTTTTTTTTTCCTAAAGTGGTGTTTTTTTCTGATTACTTGGAAAATATTGAACACTTTTGGTTCTGTAGCAAATTAATTTTAATGCTCCATTCAATATAACCCCAGCCCATTTTGACAGAAAATCATTGGTAACAACTCTTTAAGAACAGTTTTGTTTCAATTCCATAGCAATTAAGAACAGGTGAGCAAACCAACAAAAATATTGATTCTCTGCCTACCGAGGTAAGAAGGCAGAGGCAGTGTTAGAGATGACTGAGAACAGGGGTTGAAAGCGCTAACTCCGTGACTGAAGTGCTTCAGAGAGAGCAGACTGAGCTATAAATGTTTCCTTAGGAGCACACAGAGCTCCCACATATGTTCTTCAGGGGGTTTACACCTGCTACAAAGCAGCAGGTATCTTTTGTAGGCCAAGGTAGACTCACATGTCCTCAAACCCCAGTCCTCGTAAAAAACATTTAGAAATCACTGCCATAGCTTTCCCACAGCTCAGCTGATGTTCAGTGTCATTGAGTTATCATTGCAAACACTTTCTGTGTGATGTAAGAAAAGGAGGATGAAGAGGAGAGTTTCTCTGAGAGTTGGGGAGCATATTGCTCAGTGCTTAGAGCTATATATGTGGCTGGAGGAAGAGGTTTTGCTTGGGATAGACATGATCTGTCAGATCCAGAAGCAGTGAGACACAGTAACATATACAGTGAAGAAACTTTATATTTAGGAAAGTTTCTATTGCTTTCTTCCATATCCATTTTGGGGCTGTGACAGCTAACCAGAAACAGAAGAGAGACAATCAAATACCTTAATGAAGACTCTGTAAGATTTTCTTTAGTCTGATATTTGTGACCGTATTCCAGTCTTGTATTCATAACTCTTGTTCAGAAACCTGCTTGTTGCTTTCTCGACGTCTTTCCCCTTGGGAAGTGGCTGACTGTCAGTCATCACTGACTTGTTTCTGAGCATGGACCCAACATCTTTTCACAGCGGAGATTCTCTATTTCTTCTTACTGCCGTCTGTGATTGATCCGCTTAGTCACAGACTGTCAGTTCTTTCCACAGAAATGATGAGGAAGAAGTCAAGTCACTACGCATTTGAACCCCCCTCCCCATCCCCTGAGAACACTTATTTTACAGGCAGTTGGCAGCATTATGGATTTTTTAGAACTTTTCCTTTCTGAATGGCTTGAATCAGACCTTGGCCAAGATAACCACACCACAGAGAACAGGCTATTGTAATAGAAACGCAGCTGTCAGATGTAATATTAGGCCATGAGTGGTATTGTAGGTGGTTTGATTTCTGCGTAATTGCTATATTATTTCACTCTTAGGAAAGGACTTTGGGCTAGGATTTAGGGAATATGCCCTTTAAGGGATCATGCCTTGTTCCATATAAAATCTATTACATTTGCCAAGAAAACATACCAAGTTTGTTTGACCTGAGTTTTGTCACATAAGCCATTACCACTAATAGTCATCAGTAGTTCTGACATCATTGTGCTACTGAGAAAAATCCACGTGCTGCAGAAATTGAAACTAAGCTGGCTCATGAGATGTCTTAATGATTCATGAGCCCCTTGGTGACAGAGGTAGTAGAAGGTATGTAAATAGACAATGCAGGGAGTTCAGTGCAGCTCCAAAGACGTTTTGATCTGGAGGCAACATTTTAATGCTTTGGAGTTTTTCATTCTGTGAAGAAAAATTCAAGAAGAACCTGTGAAGAATCCTCTACTAAAAGTGAAGATTGCAGAGACAGAGCTATCTTAGTGATGGTTATTTCCAAAGGGAGAGGAAAACAGTGGTCACACTGCTGCATGGCAAGACAAACCAGTGTGGCGGGGCACAGCGTGGATAAGCTCTGCAATCAGAGGGAAAGTGTTCTTTCCTACCATCTGCCAAAGCTTGTGCCTTAAGGTTTCAGAAACAGTTTTAATTTCCTTTTGTTAATAACTGGAAGTGGTTTGCAAAGGAAGTGATGTGGCCGTCACAAGTTTGAAAGGATTTGACCAGCAGAGTTTGAGGAAAGCAGCCAAGGCTGCAGCTGACAGAGCTGAACTGTTTAGTTCCTCACATAATCTGTTTTCCTTTTGCCTTCCTATGCCTTTCGTGTGCTTTACCTTCCAAACATATTCTTACTTGCATAGGCAAGTAAGAGGTTAAGTGGCTCCCTTCCTGCACATGGTCACTTTTCCTGAGGTTAAAAGGCAGATCTCGCAGCTTTGCAGAGTTCCCCAAAGTTGCTACCCAGCAAGGCTCAGCGAGAGAGACCCAAGGACCAGTAGAAAGAAAGTAAAAAATTTTTCATTTCCAAGATGGTTAAAGTCAGGAAAGGTGAAAACCAGGAATTTTGAGATCATGCTGGTTCAAGGGTTCAAAGTCTGGTTATGTCTAACAGGACCATGGAAACATTTTGGTTGTTATGTAGATACCACATTACAAACTAGGGCCCAAGGAGTCTGTGTAGTAGCTGTGTCTCACCTCTCCAGGGTGGATATTTCTATGAGCTAAGTGTGAGGGAGCAGCCAGCCACACTCTAGTTTGTTAGTGTTGCCAAATTTCACAATTTGATGGCAAGACTTTCTACAGTTAATACATCACATTAAAGCTACTTGATGCATCAGAGTGGTGGAGAATCTGTTATAGTTCTCTAATCTTCTCAATTACTAGAAACAGCTTGATGCATGAATTCAGTTAGCAAATCAGAGGATCATAAAATTTTATAAGAATTTCATGAATTTATGTAATTTTTTTTTAAAACTGTTTGGGATGGGGAATTCTGCTCCCTGAGATCATTAATGAGCTCCTGGCTGGTCCTGTGTATCACCTATTACAGTAATGTGATGCCATGTCGTGATAAAGTAACGGTGCACACTCTTTCCAGGGAAGTTTGCTGACTTGAACGAGTGACCAGTCTTCTTCCCTTGGGCATGATCACTTGAGCCAGAGAATGAGTTGACAGAAATGAATCTGGGGTTTTTTTTTTATGGATGTTGTAAATACAAATTCAAAACCCCTGGCATTCCTATAACCCAAATTTGGGTTCAACCCCCCTGGCATTCCTATAAACGTGCAGCCAGGGGCCCTGGCCTCTGCAGCAAGGTTCCTGAGGAGAAGGCAGCCACCAAAGTGCTTATTACCAACAGACACCAGTGAGTCACCAGCGTGATTCACTGACCCAGTTGTAGGGCACGAGATTGTAAAACCAGGGGCAGATCTTCCTCTGCTGGCACATGGGGTGAGGCTCACTCTGACTTAGAGCCCTGATGCCCCTGAAGAGAACTGTATCACCACCTTAATTTCTTTCTTTTACATTTCAATCTTTACATTTCTTAAGGTGTGGAAAGTTACAGATACAACCAGCTATTTTTCTACAGAACTTTATTTAGCATTACAGCATAGTGAGAGAGAGAGAGCTTCCTAGGCCAGCTATTTAAGTGGCCAACTTATGCAAGAAGACTATTTTTCCACTTTCCTCTACTCCTCTTGAGCCTTTTTGAAACTGTATATTTATTTAATACTGTTTTTCACTTACAGCAGTGTAAATTCAGACTCACAAGAAGTTTAAAGTAAATGAAGAGGTTGATATGATGTTTTGTTTGCACTATGCTAACTCATATCCAAGTTTGGGTCCCACTATAAACTAGATGAGTCATTTTTCACAGATGCTATGGAAAGACCGCAGTACTTGAAAAACATACAACATGAAAATGTGTAGTGAATGCTATGAAAAAAAAAAGCAGTATATGGTGAAAATGTGTGTGTTGATCAGGCGATGTAGCAGAACTTGTCCAGTGTTTTTGTAGGAGAAAGGCAGTGAAAAGATATGAGGCCGGTCAGTAGAAGAAAGAGGTTTATGGAAAAGAAGAGACAGTAGAAAAGAAGCTTAACTGCAAAAACAGTGAAAGGGAGCGTTGCAGAGTGTCCATTCACACAGTAGCCACTCAGAGCTTGACCACCAAATTGCTAGACAGTGAACTCAGTGAATCACAGATTGGAGCAACCAAATGTCATAATAATTGACTCCAACTGCATAGTAATTAAAAGCAGAATAGAGTCAGCAATTTCTCATTCGCGAAATTAATACAACATCATCTGTATATGAAAAAATGCTCAGGTTATTTATCTGGGTAATGCAAAATGATTAAATTATCAAAATGAATAAAATTGCGAATTCTGAGGCAGACTTGCTTTGAGATGCGACTCTAATCTTTCTCTATCTCACAAGAGACTAGCTCAGCATCCCTAATTCCAGCATACGCTTTTGAAAGCATAAGCCCATGTGAAAGGCCAGACTTGTTCACATTACTGGTTAATGTAATTACTCTTGTGGTAAATGATTCGTGGCTGCTTTTTTTTCTTATTTAAAGGCAAGATTTTGAAATGCATCTTGAGGATTTAAATGTCCAAAATGCACTGAAATTGCAGTTTAGGGCAGCAAATGTGGTTTCTGCAGATGTTTTTGCCTCTGCTAATACCTGCTGTCTTAATAAGATCCAGAACGTAACTTTTTATCACTGTATTCCTCCTCTTCATTTTATTTGTAGAATATTGAATATTAAGGAAGCAGAATTTGTGCTTGCTGGTATGTACATCAGTGCGTGAAGGGTGCTGGATCTTCTCTTTTTTTAGAATGAGAGCCGTTTCATAAGATAGTCTGTTGCACCTGATCTGTTACGGTCCGCTCTTTTAACTGAGAGGCAAATAACGGTTCCTGATGAACCAGGGAATTTTCATTAAGCAGAGCTACTTTGGGTACTCAGTAACAAAAAAAAAAAAAAAAAGAATTTACCTGCAGCTGAGAGACAATTGAAAGATCTTTTCCTTATCTGAACAAAACACTATCACTTCTAAGGTTGTTATGTAGTTAATTACAGGTAGACTAAGAAATTACTCCATAAAGAATTAAAATGTATAATTGCTATTCATACTCCCACACTTTCATACAGTCTAGCAATTTAAATGGAAATTTCATAGCTTTGTTTTACAATGCTTATATTTGCCATGAGAAGGTGGGAAATGAAACAGTTAAGGCATCAGTTTGATTTGGGGATTTCGTTAATATTTTTGTTGTTAATCAGTAAAACTGATACTTTTTTTGCAATTAAATAAAAAAGGTACTTTTCATGAAAAGAAAAGTGTATCTTTCATGCAAAAATAAACAGATCTTCTCTAATTCAGCACTTTTAATCAACCCTAGACAAACAGACCTGTGCAAACAACTGAGATCGTCTGAGAAACTTTAAAGAAAGAGGTTACTGCCTAAGCTCAGCATGTTGAGATCATTCAGACAACGGCAAACCAATGTTTACAGCTCAGCATTTACATGCAATAATAAAGCGGAGTGATTGTAAGAGGGAAGAAAAACACTCTGAAAAGAGATGTCATATCCAAGCTCACAAAAAGTGAGTATAAGAAATTTTCTTACAAATAATCTTTTACTTTAAAATATTGTATCTACAGAGATAAATATTAATAATATAATTTGTGTTATATATAATAATATGAAGTTTTATATATATAAAATAAATGGTATGTAATATATTTTGTATTTATATATATATAGAGAGAGAGAGAGAGAGGACAGAGAGAGAGAGAGTGTGTGTGTATAAAAAAAGATACCTCGTTTTTTGGTGTGCTGCAATACTTTTGGTGTGCTGCAGTACAACACTACATGGGCTTTCTCTTCTGTGAATTTCTTTGCCAGAACCCTCAAGCCACATAAATAAGGAAGGGCAAGGCCAGCAGGCTCGACTGGCAATGAGTGATTATGAATTTACTTCTTTTTGCAGCAGCTTTTGAGATGTAGTGCCACTGTTTATTCAAATGCTTTCAGGGTGCCTTTTCTGGCCTTCAGCTAGCTGGTGTGGCTACGTGCTGGAGAAGCCATTTCAGCTTGTGCAGTGGGCCAGAGAGAGCTGGATTAGCTGCTTGGGTCTACCGAACTGGGCTGCTTCCTCATCCTTTTCCTGGTTTGAAACATGACACTCATTTTCCCATATTCTCTCTCTCTATTTCTGACTCACTCCCTGTGTTTTCTTAATGTTAAGAAAGGAATTAATCCAATGCAAGAAAGGTCAGAGCTGATTCTGCAGTTTTGTACTGCCAAAATCCTTTTGCACAAAGCCTGTATCCAGCCATCTCTCATCCATGTAGTTCTGTGTAGGCTTGGGGGAGCAATGTGTCCAGCTCCAGTTCTTCACAGTAAAGATTTTCCTGCAAGATTCTGCTCTGTCTGCGTGTCTCATCTCCTCCCGATGGCACTAGTGGTGGGGAGGCTGTGCCTAAAGTGAGAAGACACTAGCTGGACTGACATCTCTCACGTTGCGCTAAAAGTAGAGTATCACTAATAACATGCCAAGCCACAGAACTATTGTATAACCCCGAGTTATACAACGTGCACATTTTTTTCACTCAGGCTAAGGAAAGTGAACTTTAATGACAGGTTTTGTTCAAACACACGACTTTGGGAAGAGGAAAGTCCAGTTACGTAGTGAATGTTCTCAGCTCTGACATGGTGCTGGGAATCCGTCTAAGAACTGGGTCATGATGAACTGTCAGAGCCAAAATCAAGCTAGCCTTTCACAGATTGAAGTTAGCCAGTGGAGTATTTGTCAGGGATTTAACCAGGACCTGGCTGGAAATTCATTTGGAACGTAAGCTGCCATTGCTCAGCAAATTGCTGGCATGTTTCTTCAGGCAGTTTGGTTTTTGGTTTTTTTTTTCCTTAGCCTAGATTAACTAAGCAGGTAACTATGCAGCGTGCTTTCTTCTGGGTTTGCAAATCTGCATGAAACTTTTTCCCTGCATGCATCTTACACCAGGTATATCAAAGCAAGATCATATTGTTAGTTTTGGGGGCTGGTTTCCTGACTGAATAAAGTTCAGGTTCTTTAGGATGGACAGGAGCTCTTACTCTCAGATAAGCTTCTCATCTGTCCTCAGTAGAATACTGGTAGTCATCACCAGCTGGTTTCAGAAGCACTTAAAAAGCAAATCCCTGGAGTCCTGTGCATGTTTTCATGCCTGTGAACAAGCAAGCAGAAGGCAGGAAATATGAGTAGGAGATTTCCAGCTCAACTAGTTTACTATAGCCTAATGCATGTCCACTTCACAGAAATACTCTACAAAGTAATCTGTGGATCATTTCAAATTAGGTGATTTCTGAATGTAGAAAAAAAAAAAAAAAAAAAAAAAAAAGAAGAAATTCTGCCCAGTGTGTTACAGAATGCAGATGTTACCAGTGGCACTTGAGGGGGTGAATTTTATAACCAATCTGTGGCTTTCTAGACTGCTTCTGGTTTTTCTAGGAACGAAGTTTTTTCTACTTTGAAAAAAAACAAGCAGAAAAGTGATCTTGTGAAGATCTCTTGTTGTTACACAGTGGAAAGCAGCAGGAACAAGGAAAGAAACAACCCCAGCACTGTGCAGCCTGCCTGGGCTGTGTTAGCAATCCCCTGGCTAGGCAGTCACCAGGGACTTTCGTCCTCCGCACCGGGCAGGTGATTCTGCGAGCGCTCGGGACCCGCCTGCTGCTGCGGCCGGGCTTTGGCAACGCCCCATTGCTGCTGCAGGCCCGAGCGACGCCCCGGCTTGCCCGGGCCCACATCTGTTCGGGGCGGGTGTGGTGTGCGCGTGTGGCACAGCTCGCCCTCGTCCCCTCCTGTTCCCTTCCTCTGTGCCTCTGGGGGCTCCACGTGGCAGAGCCGTGACACTGGTAGGGAGACTGTTGGAGGAAGGAACTCATAACTTCCTGTTGAGCCTTTTCCCTTTTACAGTTATGGAGGGGCTGTTAGCACGTTAGAGAAAGTGTGTGGACTGGCTTGCTCTCGCAGGGCAGCTGTACATGCTGTCATTGGGATGTTTCCCAACACGCCTGTCAGCCAGAATGATTGTGAAAACGTGCCCGGGTCTTGTGAGGGGATTTTGCCTGTTTGGGCATCACAAATCAAATGTCCCTTTTAAGGTAGGTATGGAAGGGAGGAGTTAAAGTTTTCAGACATAGTTTTGAAAGTTATGAGCAAAACAGGAAAGCATATGATGAAACAGTGAGCACATATGAATGCAGAAGTGCCCCACATACAGGTTGGAGGAGCTGAGAAGTAGTCAATGTGACAAGCAGTCAGTAGTCTGTGCAGTAGGCACTGCCCTGCCTTTTGTGAACCTCCATCTTCTCCTCAGATCACATAGATAGGCAAAATGTGACTGAAAGACGGGGCTGAGCAGGGATCCACATCTAGAATTCACCATCCTGCTTTTCTCTGTGGTACCCTGCTGTTTTACCTCTGCTCTTCATGCACTTGTTTCTTCATGAACATTAGCTGTTCTCCAGTGGAGTTGCTCCCAAGCGAATCACTCATAAACACTCACCTTCCCCAGTCTGTTGAGCCGAGCAGATTGTTGACCCTGGCAACATCCAAACTCTTAATTCATGGAAGCCAACCAGTACTGCTCACAAATATTGTTACTTATTATCTTTACCTGTAAGCCTATGAAGAGAAGTGAGGTTACGTGGATGTGGGCAGAGGAAACAGTAGTAACACAATGGAAACTAGACAGAAATTCCACCTTCTCTCCTAGTAGATCTGGCAACCTGGTGGGATTGTAGTGATTCTTCCAATTCTGTCTATATCTGGAAGAGATCCTAGCAAAATGAAGTTATTTCTGATTTTTAGGCTGTTTGTCCGGTGTTGAGAGAGGTAACTGAAGAAGGTACTTTTTAATCCACTTCTTTGCAGTATGGATTTGTGTGGGAACCTGCATTCTTTTTATCAGATTATTGAAAGCTTATTGGGTGTTAGCTTTGCAAAAGCTCTAATGAGAAGACATGCTAAGGTGGCTGTGACTGTCTCATCTACTACATGGACTTTCCTGATCAGAAAAGACTATTCAGTAGTAGCCTTCTCAGTGTGTGAGACAGTAGAAGTTGTCTGAGTTGACTCATGGGGTTTACAGGGAAGATAGAATGTCCTCAGGTAAACTCACTGAAGCATCATCAGATTTGCTGTAGCTAAATATAAGGTATGTCAATCAGTGCCACATTGGGAAACAGAACTAATGAGTGGTGTAGAGCTAACAGAGCTTGCTGAGAAGAATCAAGACAGACTCTGCCAATGGCTTCTAGCAAGATGGCAGAGCAGTCAGGCTTGCTTACTGTTGCGGAGCTGCAGAAAACTGAGGAGGAAGGAAGGAAGAATGGCAAGAAGATAGAAGAAGGATTAGGACATTGAAGACTGATAGTCAAAGCCTGAGAGTTTCTAAGAGTACTTGGAACTTTTCTTCGTGAACCTGGGATGACTGTTGCTTAAACACACATCGAAATAACCACAAAAAACAGAATTCTTCTGGTATCCTTTGGGCTGTGCTGTTGGATTTGAATACCTAGTCCTTACCAGCAATGCTGTAATGCATATGGACCCAGATGCTTTCTGCTAGTAGAACTTCCCCTTGAGGGGGAAGAGTGCTGGGCAGCATCCTGGTAGCCCTGCTAGAGATGTGCCTTAGAACAACTGGAGAGCGTTAGCCAGCCAGAGTGTCTGCCTGTGGAATAACCCAGCATCAGCACCGCGTAGCTGCCTCCAAGGTTGGTTACTGTTATAAACGCCCATTTGTCACAGGCACAAGAGATGTTTCCCTCATTTCAACTTGCCTCAGATCTGGCCTCTGCTTACGGATGTAGAGGAACTGCCTTTTGGAACTTGACCCTATCCTCAGATAACTCAGGTTAGTGGTTCAGGAATTTTACTTGTGTTTCAGAAGTTTACCTAGTCTAGCTACCTGAAGGTCTTGCTGTTCCTTTTGAAATTCTGACCTTTAATGTCTCTACAACTTCATCTATCAGATAGGGCTACTGATGCTTTTACCCATTACTTTATTTCCTTTTTGAATTCTTATTTAGATTGTGAACTCCTAGGAAGCACATACTCTTGGCACTAGCACAGCACTTGAGTTTCTCATTAGTACTTCCAAAGGTTAAGGAAGAAAACAGCAGTGTGAACCAACATGCACGTGTGTGGATATGATACCTATTCCCACAGGAGCCCCATAGAGGGAGGCTGGCTCTGTCAGTGACCCCGTAGAAGGTCTCTCCATCATGGCTTGCGGGTAGGATTTGCCACCACCGGTGAATAAGGAATAGCTCGTGCATGAGTTTTCTAGGACCCAGTGACTGAGCTGCATGAACAAAGCATTCAAAGTGTAGCTTCACCAGGTAAAGAGAAAGTCTCATAGATCTGAAAGACTTCATTTTTATTGTCTTTCATCCTGGACGTGAACTAATGGAGATAGCTTGAACTAGAAAAAAATTAAGTAGCATGTGACCTTTGTTTTGAGCCAGCTACCGGAGGGTGGGGAGGCTCTTGCTTTAGCATTTGCCTGAAAGCTACCAGATTTCAAGGCAACACCTACAGAACATGCATCTCTCTGTAGAAACTGGTTTTGCTGCTACAAGCATGTTCTTGCTCATATCGTTATCTGCTGGATTTGTTGCGCTTGAGAGGAAACACCTAATCTGTTTTGAAGGTGACCAGCAGAAAAATGGAAGACTTCATTTAGATACCGGGAACTTCAATTAATATATCACATTTATTTCAAACTGGATCACCAGTAGATTTTACTTATACTGCCCTACAACAGAATCGCTCTATACATGCTTTCTGGAGTTAGAAGATGCAAGATTACAGATGTGGCAGATAAGATGAAATCTTTATGTGCTACAAAAATATATATGCTAGGACAGATGCTATTGCGTGCAGTTCTGGGCTCCCCAGTGCAGGAGGGTCGTGGAGCTGCTAGAGAGAGTCCAGCGCAGGGCCACAAAGACGATTAGGGGTCTGGAACATCTGCCCTGTGAGCAAAGGCTGAGAGAGCTGGGCCTCTTCAGCCTGGAGAAGAGAAGGCTGAGAGGGGACCTGATTAATGTATATAAATACCTCAAGACAGGGAGTGAGGAGGAGGGGGCTGGCCTCTTCTCAGTGGTGGCCGGTGATAGAACTAGGGGAAACGGCCACAAATTGAGGCACCAAAAGTTCCACAGGAACTTGAGGAAGAATTTCTTAACAGTGAGGGTGACAGAGCTCTGGAACAGGCTGCCCAGAGAGGTGGTGGAGTCTCCTTCTCTGGAGATCTTCCAAACCCGCCTGGACACCGCCCTGTGCCACATGCTCTAGGAGACCATGTGTGTGCAGGGGGGTTGGACTAGATGACCTCTACAGGTCCCTTCCAACCTCAACCATTCTGGGATTCTATGATTCTCTTCAGGCCTAGCTGTACTTTCGGAACTTTCAGGCTGGCTTCTCCAGATTAGGTTATCAGAGTGACAGTCCCCAGGATGTCTCCTCTTTGTGGATACAACCATAATCTTCAGACCTTGTTTCAAATGTGCCACTTCCACACAACTTATTTAGGGGGCTGTGATATTTCATGATATAAAGACCCAGAACAACTTCGAAATATTACTTACGTATCTGGAGGACAGGAGTCGCAGAAAAAGGACAAAACAGTAAAAAGTCAGCTTGTAAAATACTCTAGTTACTACTGAGCATGTTCTGTGGAACTTAGCTCCTAGCTATCCAAGCATCCCTACTTTGGGGAAGAAAAAAATGAGTCCTTGCCTCCTATTCTTTTTCTTGGGATGGACCTTCAAAACAGACCTTCACTGTTCCACTGGGCATGTTTTGGGCTTGATCGGAGATGTTTGGTCCCTGTTTTGTCTTTTTCCCACCAGTTATCTAAAACCTTTTGCTTTTGTTCATGCCTATATCAGAAACTACCATTTTAGTAGGTCAGGCTTAACTCTTCTTTAGCACTTTGCAAGCAAAGCAGCAGCCATCAAACAGACAAGAGAGTCAGTAAGTGAGCACTGATAACGCCCACATCCTTCACAGGGAAGCCTTTGCAGGGTTTATTATTAACTCTTGCATTACTTTTAAAATATTGCCTGGAGGCCAGTGCTGCAATGAGGTTTCCAAGCTGCCAGGGAATTTACAAATACTTAGTAAGTCACCCTCCCTGCCCTGGGGACTTTGTGTTCATAAAAGACATTATTTTCATTTTATAGACAGAAAGGTGAGTTAGATTTTTGCAGCGGGTTGTCACTGCCTTGCCTCATGTCTCACAGAGCATCTGTGGGCAAATCAGAAGTGTCCTGGGGAATGTTCTGAATCGCCCTTCTTATCCAACCTCCTTCACTAGCCAGAGAAGAGCTAGGGAGGGAGTGACCTAGGTTTTTAAGTGGTGCTAGCCAGGAGGGCATTTGTGCTCATAAAAAAATACCCCCAATTGCAGATAGATACAAAATCCCCCAAAATGCATGGGAAGTTGATATTGTGTTCAGTTCCAGTAAGAATTAATATTCTACTAAGAATCATATTCTCAGTAGAGATTGAGTTTTGCTCTTTTTCTTTTATTTTCTTTCCTTTTCTTTTTCTTATGCTTTACCGAGGACAAAAAACCCTCATGGAAAAGCATACAGTTTATTTTATCTGTGTGAGAAAAGGCAGGATGTTTTGCTGGTTAATTCATCATGTGTGAAAAATAAAATGTTGCCAAAGCCTACACTGAATATACTTCCTTAAGAAAAACAGATTCAATTACTTTAAGCCTCAAGGGGTTTTAGTCACTGTAGAAAAGTCGGTCAGTAGTTTCTATATAGCAACAGGTTGTGATGCCCATACTTGCCCAGAATATTGCTGCTTTGTTACACTGCGTTTCATGTATAATTTAACATGGCAGTGTCCTATTACAAAATGTTTGTTTCCCTCTCTCTTTTTTGATTTTCTACAAAGGGATGTTTGGGGAACAAAATCCTAACAGGTAGTATTTAATCTTTTTCTCTGCATGTATCAAAACTTGAATTAGAATTGCTTAAATCTTCTAAAATCTCTGGATATGAAGAGAGCAGATAATGATGAACTAGAAAACTGCTGAAACTGATAACTTCTGATATGATTTTCGCCTCTTTATGGTGTTATAGGGACGTGAAATATCAGATGGTACTTAAAAGAGTAAGTTAGGCATCTGAAGTTGGCAAAGTTTGTTACTCAAGTTATTTAAGATTTTTATCAATTCTCATGTTGCATGTTTTAGAAATCCCATCCTGCAGACTTAAACCTCATTCAGTAAATGTTCTTGCTACTTAGAATAAGAGAACTGTGCCTGCGTCTGCCAGCATTTGTATGAGTCATTCCTTGGTTTTAGCACAGATTTCTGTGAAGCACCTGCATGAGAAAGAATTGGTAGAATGAGCCTTTAATTCCTGAATGAGATTTAAAACTTTTTCAGGATTTTTTAGCATGAAGGAGGCTCTGTGAAGACAGGAATACAAGTAAGTCATCAGCAGTGAAATGTGGCGGTTGCAAGTTTTATTATTTGGATGCTGACAGGTCACTTCCCTTTTGCTTCTTGCAGAGAGGGTAATATTATCACTAGTCAGCACCAGGCATTTGACTTGTCAGCAGAAGGGCAGGGAAATCAAACACCGGGCAGGGAAAGCTGCTCTGTTTCTTTCCCAGGGAAATCCATGACAGGAAACAAAGGAAAAAATTATAAATGATGATCCAATAAGATAAAATCATATGCCTGGGAATTTCATTCTCTCATCACTGGGTGATGAGAACAAAAGACTTGACATTCAGCTGCTATGATCTTATGAGAGGGAAGTTTATCTATGAGTGGAGAGCTGGGCTTTTAGCAATGACTAAAAGCAATTGTAGGGAACGGTTGTTTTGCGGGGGATAAGAGGCGTGTGTAGCCCAGGTTTGGGGTGGGCTACAGCTCCATGAGGCTGGAATTACACCATGTTTGCAGATTGGAGTCTGGCTAAAATTAACCACTTTTTTCTTTGTGTGTGTAACTTTTGATCCAAGAAACTAGGTGCAGCACTTCAAATACGCCAGCGTGTCAGTGGACTTCAGTAAAGCTCTTAATTATACAGTGGTTGGAGAATTACTGCATTGGTAAGGCTTGTAAGGACCCACAGCCGTGTGAGGAAATCTTTGTGCTGCTGCCAAATAGTTTGTGGGGACATTAAAACAAGATGTGAATTCTCAGCAAAAGTTAGGCTAAGCTCCTTCGCTTGTAAGGAGCAGTAGTGTTCCTGATCTCCAATCTGAGCAGTCCTACCCTGTCCCTGCCAGAGCAAAGGGCTCCTAATCGGTGTCTGTTTCCAGCTTTTATGGGAATGCAGATCTGCTTGGCTTGGGTACCTATTAGCCCTGACTCAGGGCTCCAGTCCTCCCTGCTAGGAATATGGTGCAGCTTGGTCATTTCTGTCATTTCCCTTTCAAACACCATTGCATGCTTGAGATTTCTGTAAGCAGGTGCCAGCAGAGTGGGGTGTGGGCTCCAGGGCAGGAGCTGGGTGTCAGGTGCAAGGAACTGTCTGCACTGGGTGTCATTGTAAACCTTTTATCCAGAGTATAACACTGGTGCAAACAGAAGATCGTGGCATGCGGGCTTCTTTTGAAAGATAGCGGAGTTGGGTCTTCCTTGTAGCAAGCAAGCCTGTGATTTCCAGGAGCTGGGAAGGTGCCACATATTGACAAGTGTGAAATGAAGAGAATTGTTTTGGAGAGCGAGTTCCAGAGCTCTGCTGGTTAACTTGGAGGGGCAGCATCAAGAAAAGCAGGGCAATGTTTTCCTCTGCATTCCAGTTGCTTGTCGCCATGTTGCTTCGCTGCTTCTGGTGAGTCAAAAATTGTCTTTCTCACTGCACATACTCACTAAGTGAACATGTGAATAAGCTTACTTACCACATAGGCATGCTGTGCCGTTCGACCAGTGACTGTGGCAAGAGCACGGTGCTGTTCAAGATGGAAGATTTTTGAATATGCAAAGCCAAAGATGTAGTTAACCAGTGGGAATCTGAGCATCCACATGGATGAGACTTCTGTTTGCTCCCTTTGAAATGCTTTTAACAGTCATATGGAAATTTTTAGTGTCAGCCATTCTCTGAAATAATGAAGAACTAAATTTCACATTTTCTGGAGAAATAAACCAAGTTGGATCAGGACAGAATTTGATCCATGAGTTTTCTTTGCAGACAGTTTCTGAAATCCCAAGGGATCTGGCAGTGAGCAGTGACTCTGCCAGATCCACAGCCCAGGAATGGTGCTGCTCGTGCATTGGTAAGGGAGTGTGAATCTCAGCAGCCCGGAGCATCCATCCCGGGAAAGGCAGGCAGCATTTCCTCGCGGTTCCTGCTGCACAGCGTGGACAAAAAAGACCTCTGCAGGGCAGAACTATTCTAGCAAACTGTCTTTTGATTACCTGTCTCTCTCCAATTTTGGCCCTGTGCTGCTGTTTCCGGACCTGCCACTCCTTGCTGACACATTACTCGGTCACCTCCGCTTCCACGATTTGCTGCCTCTCTCCCACGTGGGCCACCCACCAGCTCTTCTTGGTCAAGTGGGGTGTTCAGAAAGCCTAAGGAGGTCTCCTCTGCAAACAGGAACTGTCCTTGAGGACAGATAAAACTCTAGTGGATTTGCTGAATATTTTTAATAGATTTCAAGGGTCATTAAAGCAAGAACTATACACAGTCACATCCTTTCATAGAACAATGTATACATCTGCTGGTGAGTCAGAACAAATTTTCTTGGCAGCCAACAACATTCAGGAGGTGAATTTGCTAGATTGTCAAGTGATTCAATGTCCTTCCCTCTCCGGGGTGTTTTAACCTCTGCAGCCATGAGGCTCTGGAATAAAGTATTGGTCAGGCAGCTTTTTTATTAAAGAGGAAAAAGGCCTTTCCTGCATCCAGTTCTCAGAGCATTTCTGGCTCCTCTCTCTGACACCAGTCATAGAAGTAATGGGTAAAGCTGGTCCCACCCCACCTGCAAAGGTTTCTGTTCTCAGTGGCAGCAGTACAACTGGGAGTAAAGGCATCAAAATGCAAGTGCAACCTTGGAAAGGCTTTCCCAGCTCATCAAACACCCTGGCCTTTCAGTCTTGTTCTTAGCAAGTCTTTGCATCATTTCCATAGGAAACAGTGAGAGCTACCTTGTAAATCCTTATAATGTGATTGGATATACTCAACAGCTGCAGCTAGATGCCTGCCCTGGGAATGAATAGCATGGTGACTGTACAGTTGTAGGAAGAGATGGCTCCAGGTTTCCTTTCACACTGCTTTTCAGCACGATGACCTTGCTTTCCTTGATTTTAAATAATGCCGATTAAAGGCTTCCTTTGTAGAAGGGCGTATTTCCCCTTTCCCAAAATAGAGCTTTAACCTTCAAGGAGCTGGCGTGTTGCAGAGAGGAAGATACAGAGTTACTGCAATTACATTCTTTTACATCTAGGACTTCAGAAAGATAGCAGTATAATCTGTCTTGCTCCAAACCTGGTAACATGTCAGCTGTATTTGGAGCTGGAAGCCAAATTCTCTGCACCCAATTCATTTGGTAGATAGAAACCAGCCAGAAGACCAGACCTGCTCTCACCTTGTTCTCTGCTGGGAAGAAATCTGGTGCTGAAATTCTGATCCAGATTCATTGCTGAGAATTGTAAATGGTATTTTGAGGGAATGGGTCTCAACCACATCAACACTCACTGTGCTTTACTGTCTCTGAAATTAAGACTTGTGCCTGAGTTTTACAAAGGGGGACTCTCTCTAGTGCGAACCGCGAAGGCTGGTAGTTTCTCTTGGGTGCAAACTGAGAAACCCTGGCTGCAGGCGAGCACCTTTCCGTGCCGCGGTGCAGAGGTGAACTCACGGGCCCTGCCTGATTCACGCGCCGGGTGATGCCGCATTCCAGTTTCATTACTGCCAGTGGGTTGGGTAGGGGACTGCTGGCACGCCGCACTGTTTGTGCGCTGGTGATCAGCTACTTACGCTGCTGTTTACCCAACTGGTTTGTCCTTACACCGGGTGTCAGGCCTTGCATTAGTTTGTGGTGACAGTTAGGATCTTCCTAAGAGCTCAAGAAAGGCTATGGGCTGCTGAAGCATAAGTTGCACTCAGAGGCTGTTATACTGTCAAAAATATTTTTTTCATATCAGTCTATGAGAAAGAACGCCTGCCCGTTGGACTGTTTGTCTGTGGGCCATCCCATTAATGTAGTAAGTTACTGAAATTCTTTGATGTTTGATGAAATGGAGACAGGGTCTTTTTCCGTTCTTTTTTCTTTCTTTTTTTCTTTTCCTAAGGATGCTGCTCTTGGAAACAGGCAGGAGATGGGGAGTATGCAAAGGATATGTTCTCTGTGTTCGTTCATTTTACATTTCTAGTGCTTTACTGTGTTGGAGGAGGTCAGCGTAGAGAGGTTAGCTTAGCTTAGCTGAATATTAAACCTGTTTAGAGAAGCTGCTGCAACTTCAAGTGTAAGTGGATTCAGTTATAGTAAATCTGGTTTATATGTGATAATGTAACTTTATAATCGGAAGAAACAGGAGGGCACAAATTCTGCTCAGGTATGTAGTGGAGACTAAATATTGCCACCCTCAGCTTCCTGCTTGATCCTGCTCTTCCGTGACTTGTTGCCTGATAACTGAAAAAGTAGGACAGATTTGTACTCTCTAAATACTTCTGTAGGAAGAACCTTGTAAACAAAAAGCTACAAGGCAGGGTATTCTCATTCCTTTCCCAGCACATTAAGCAACACGGTGCTTTCTGTTCCGCCTGTTTCCCTGCTCTTGAATGTGTCAGTGGGGTTTTCCTCCTCTTCACACTAAGACAAGAATCTGGAGCTGCTAGAATAAAAAATAAGCTGGGAAATTCACAGCTTCCTAGTTGTAAGCAATGCGCCTAGTCAAGTCACCCCGATAATGAGTGTTCTGCTCTGTTATAGAGTCACTTAACTTAAGGCTGCCATGTATTTGAAATGCTTACAGATTTGCCATCACAGATGGAAATACTTGATATACCAGGTTTGGCATCCTGTCCTTTGGCCTGGCTGGTTAACTGGTGGTTAGGTGGTCAGCCCAGTTCCCCATTTTTCCCTAACACATAAAATGCTTTGTCAAAGAAACCAATTCCATGCATTGGAGGGAACCTTGACTCTGCAAATTCTGTAAATAATCAGAAATGTTATCAATATCTGGGAAAGTAAAAGTCTTGTATATCTGAAGGCTAGAGGGAGGCTTTTTTCCTTTGAACACAGTAAATTCAGGTAAACCTGCCAACAGTATATGGAGGATGAGCTTTTATTGAGGCAAAAAGCTGAAAGTCCAAGCAAAGAGAAGATCACGGAATCTCAGGAAATAGTAAGTAAAAAGCAAGTGTATATTTATATATACATACATATATAGGTGAGTTTTTACAGATTTTGTAGAGTTGTGTAGGTTTTTATATTTGGTAGGCTCCGGAAAAGTAGAGGGTACAGTTTTGCTTTGAGACATTTGAAGCACTGTTCAGGTCAGGAAGATGTCAACAGAAAGATGGACATACTCCTTTCATGTTTGCATAGTAGAAGCTAGTTAGGTAGGAAATGTCACTTGGCTGAATCCATGGAGGACTATAGAAGGATCAGAGATACAGAGATGGTAAAGGAACAGATACCTCACCTTATGAAAGGAGAGGAAAAGTATTGGCTCATCTAAATCTAGCAATATAATTTTGAGGGAGGCTGCCATTGCTTTCTGTAGATAGACATGGCAGTTCCTTCACAATGAGGAAGGATAAAATGTGAACGTGTTTGGACTGGGAATTGAAAGGAGTTCTTGGACTGTCACAGGTATTGGGTCTGGAGCAGCTTTCCAAATGCAGAAGGACCCAAAAATCCTGTCGCTGTCTCACAGTGAAAGCCAGTTGTTTTAGCAACTGCATTTATGAAGTGGCTTCCTTCAACAGCGAGGGACTAACTCGGGGCTCAGCGTGACCCTGAATCTGATTTTCGTAATATTTGCTCTTCAGCAAATTAAGGCATTACTTTTATAGGGGTCCTTATAATGAACTTCTGATATGTTTACTTGTGAGCATCTGTGTTTGGATAATTTAATCTTTGTTTTCATCTCTGTCACTGGACTTCTTCAAGGAAACTAAAATATTTAGTATTAAGAAAAATAGCGCTATTGGGAACAGGCTGAAGACAAAATGGAAATACCCTGTGCAGCGTAATCTGTTTTTGGTTGATCTTATCATTGGACTATGACTAGTTGAAGAAGACACTGAAAATAAAATGCTTGGCCTTAGAATGACCAGAATGGCCTATAAAGGTATTATTAAGAAAAAAATGACTAAATGAGAGTGGAGTTAGTAATATGGAAAATCTCAGCAGTCAGTCTTCATGTAACAGCTGAGATGATTTTAGAATATTACAGGAATGCACCTGAAATAACACTTTTCTGCTTTGGGTTGCACCATTAATACTTTAAAGTTTTGGTTCTGAGCTACTATATTTACCCAAAAGGAAGATTAGCTTTTTATTTTCTTTTTTTAATTTAAGACACTTGGGAAATTGAACGTCATCATGAATTCCATCATCTTCCTTTAATGTAATTCAAGTCTGTTAGTTTGTTTTTTAAAAACACAGCAAGCTGCTTTTTTTTTTCAGTATGTGTTGCTTTGGGTGTGGGTAGAAATGATGACCACAAAGCTATCTTGCCATTGTGCCTCTACCTTTCTTTCCAAGTGCATCTCTCTCCCTTCAGTCTTGAGCCTCTCCTGTGACTCCAGTGTAGTTATCTACCAATAGCATGGGGCAGTTTTTGACACCTCTTGGTTGTCTAAACTGGCCTACTAGCTGTAGGGGCTGGAAATGGGAGCTATAGATCAAAATCTTTGCTGTACTGACTACAGCATAAATACATGACAAACAGAGGCCCAAATATGCTCCCCTCAGAAAGTATAAGCTAAATTAAGTTAGTTTTCTAAGTGTCTATGTCTATATTATTACCTGCTGCTAGATTTGTATTGAATGTCTCCTCTGATTGTGATAGTGACAATGAGTATCATATTATTGAGCCCATGAAAAGAATCTTTCTGCCTGTCTTCCCTTCTTTGGCTGGTATATCCTGCATTGCCCACACTAGTGAGTCACCTCTCTGCTTTCTCTCCTAAGTGTATTTGGCTGGGATTACATGACCTCAGGTGAATGATGGCTCCTGTTAATTAGCATTTTTCCATCGGTGTTAGTATCGATAGGCTAACATATGAAATCAAGAATATGGCCCAAATGCCAAGGTGGCATGTTAATTACAGCTGAGCTGCACCAGTGTAATGGATAAATGATAAATGGACTATCTTAGTGCTAAAGACTTCTTAATTAATCTTCTTCAGTACTGACAATATATATTGTATTGCATTGTGATACAGTCTTGTTTTATATGCTTGAAATGATTTATAGTGGTAATCATTGTGACTGAAGGACAGAGAAAGAGAAGTAAGAGCAAGTAAGGTGGACTACTAAATTGGAAGCAGAATGGCTGCCGGGGATGGGTATTCAAAGAAGTGCTCTTAGGCAGCAGAGAAACGAGAGCTGGAGAGGAGGTGGTGTTGGAGGTGTAACCAGAGGTGTTAGCAGGAGGTGTATTCACCAATAGGAGTTACCTGTGGTAGGCTGGACCCAGTTTGCATTAGGTCCCAAAACTTGTCAGGCTCTGGCCAATTCTAAGGAGACTTCAACTTTTATCTCTTTGATTCTCATCCGTAAGATGTGCAGGGTTAGGTCCTCACCTGACTTAGTAGAGAGCCTACAAGTAGTAGCCCTAAGGACTGGCTTCAAAGCATGTATCAGAAATCTGAAGTAAATTTAATAGTATGGAAGTCTCTATTTGTTCTGGCTCCGTTTACAGTCCCTGCTGGCTGCCCTGGTTCTGGAGGTTTTGTCACCAGGACACTTTCTCCTTGTGCTCAGCATTCCCACTGAAACCAGTGAGTGGCTCTCATGTCTGCTTTTTTCTACCTACCTGCCCACAACCACCTTGAACTGCTTATCCTAGTGATATCAGATCACAGCTTGCAGTGGTCTATCTGAAAAATTCAAATCCTGTTTTCAGCTTTCCTGCAAAGTCCAGCAAGGGTTTTATTCTCCAATAAATGCATTTAGGAAGCTCAGTTGCCTAGGTGCTTGTGCAACACATAAATCTTCCTAGCATAAACACAGGAACCTATATGGACAAGTGGCAGAGAAGTTTATTCCACTTCCCAGAGTGGGAATGTCTTGCTGAGTTGGGAATTGTAACACCAGAGCTCTGTAGACCTTAGCAGTGTTCCAGCTGGCCCTGTGCAGTGAGAGCCTGGTGGCCTGTACAGGCGCTGAAAGCACTTAGCATCCTCTGCTTTGGATTATAGGAAGATTCTGTGCTTGTTTCCTGGACTGTTGGTTCATCTCTGGGATCAGCTAGGCAGAGTTTCTGTGAAGCCACCTGCCTAAATGCATATTTTTACCTGGATTTGCAGTAAACTTTAACCTAGGTCATCATGGGCATTTGTATGAAGCTCATTTGACCCAAAGCAGTAGCATAAATTTGTTTGGCTGGAATCAAAAATAATTAGGAGAGCTTTTTCTTGTGTTTCTGATCCCGTCACGAGAAGGGAGTGGGGCTGGAGGAAGCTGCGTCCAGGGCGCAGCAGGGCTAGCTGCCCCTGGGGAGGGTGAAGAGGAGCTGCGTCGGGGCAGGCGGGCAGGCCAGGGCATCGCCCGGCATGGAGAGCAGGAGAGGCAGCGGTCGAGGCAGCCCTGGAGCGAGGCAAGGCCGCAGGGCGAGACCCTCAGCTGGAATGCAGCCCTCGAGCAAAGGCAGGGCAGGCCCCAGCTCCTCACAGCCCTCGCTACAACAGCGTGAGCAACGGCGCGAGCGCCAGCCGTGCCCCGGGAGCCCGACGTGGGCAGAGGCGCCCGAGCCCCGGGCAGGGGAGGTGCGCTCAGGGCCCGCCACGTAGACACGCTGCCCTTGGGACTGGGCCTGTGAAGTGGCCTGGCTTGGGCTTGTACCTGTGTGCTCAGGCTTGGATGTTGCTGTTACACAAAGAAATCCAAGGGGCTTGTTTGTTCACGGCTAGTGCTCGTCTCGGTGAGACAGCGGCTCTGGCTTACGTTCAGCAGGGTAGGTACCTGCGAGTGTTTGGATTTTTGATACAACCCTTTTGCCTAATTCATTCAGTTCAAATGCCAAAAAACCTTTAGAAACAAGAAAATTAATAATTTGCTTTATATTTACATCCTGATGTATAAGGATGATGATAATTAATCGTGTCTAGTGTTTACATAGCGTCATTCATGCAAATTTATGAAGAAAGCTATCATTATTTTTTATGCAATCCGGAGAAGGAAAACAGGTTTCAGGGAAGTCAGATGAGAGGTGGGCCAGCATGTTGGAGGTCAGTCTTCCAGGAATATATATACTTAGCAAACGGAAGCACACTGGTTTCCCCTACACCTCCACAAGATACCAAACATCTGCAGCTTGGTTTGCAATTTTGAGGAACTGGAGCATTCCTGAAAATCAGTCTGTGTTAGCGGTTACTTTGACTTCCAAATAGACTGATAGCTTTGGGTACTCTAGTTTGAGTTAAGTGACTTAACATGCAAAGAAGTTGCACCCAGCTCTTATGGAGGAATAGAAACTGGAAGGCGTGATTTGAATCCTATCTGTGTCCAGTTCTGTTATAAAGCACATTATCCAGGCATGATAGGGTGACAGCAATTTTCAGTTTGCTTGTTTTCCACTAGGTGCCTTGCTGAGATACTGTCTTATTTTCTAGGGTTACAGATGGTGAAAAAAGACATTAAAAAAAGGCCATAGAGTCTGCAGCATACATCTTTGCTGAGGCAAAACCTCCTCACTCTCATACAGGCCGTTTTCATTTGGCTGTTTGTTTGTCAGAGAGACTGTGCTGCACATCTGGGACTAAGACCCTGTGCAAGTCCCAGGAAGGAGCCTACACACATGGCTTCCAAAGGGCTGGGTGAAGTTCATTGCACCATTTCCCGTCATTCAACAGCACCCCGCTGTAATCAGCATCTCCACCAAACCTCCAACTCACTTCTAGGTGAGTCAAAATCCCAGAATACTGATTTCCCCCCAGAAGGAAGCAATAAATTTGCTTCATACATTACCAGCTGGGCCCAAGGTCAGTAACCTTTTGGGAACAGCTTCCAGATGGAGATTAGCCTGGAGCTGGAGTGTTTCCAAACATCTGAGGAGCCCCATGAGCCCTCAGCCAAGGAGCATTGCTGGCTACCTGTTTCTGTTGCCACTAGCGAACCGGTAGTTCAGAAGATGGTTCCCAACCAGCCAGTTAACTTTTTGCCAAATCTGACGTGTTGGGTAGGGTCCTTCCTTTCCTCTGCCCTCCCTAGAGTGCTGGCAACGTTTTGTAGAGGAGCCTGAATGGTGCACCAGATCTGCTGCATACGGATCTGATTCACCTTATTCAACTCATTCTCCTCTTCTGAATATCACAGTTGTCTTCACACTTGAAAAGCAGTTAGAAGCAACGACATGGGACGTACTACATCTGCAGCAAGCATTTACCCTGGAAAGTGGAAACCCCAAACAACAGCCCCTCCTTCTGTTTGCAGAGGGGATGCACATTTAGATTCAGCAGAATGGAAAAGTAATTCTCTCTGCATTTTTTGTTTGCCCTTTTTAAGGCCCCCTGTGGGGGTAACAACAACAAAAATGAAGTTACCAGAGGAGCCTGGGGCATGTTATTCTGGAGTATGAAAGCATAAACTCTAGTAAAAACAAATGCTAATCATGGATTGCTGGGTGTGAAGCACACCCTACATAGTGTTCATGTCTCGCTGGCTACAGGTTTGTCAGGTTAGTGACACACACAGACATTCATTGGCTAAATGATCTTACACCCACAGTAAGACTGGAACGAATGTGCAGGGGTGTGAGCTGGCATAACTCCCCTGACTGTTACAAGTTCTGTGTTCTTTATATAGCATAGCTCTATAGGTGAATTACAGTATGCAAGTAATAGCTTGAGGAGAAAGAGAAGGAGATGAGACATGTAGGGCTCGCTTGAGGCCACCGTGGAACCAGGAGCTGCAAATGAGACAATTCTAGGCCCATATTTGCAAATATAAGTTGTCTGATAGTGTTTGTCTTGTCATACTGGATCACAGTGCTTGCCAGCTGCCTTAGTTTGCAGGTAGATCCTCCAAAGAGGACTTTGCACGGTCTGTGCTAGGTTCAAGCTGCATGTCATTACAGACATGTATCCTATCTCATGGTGCTCTATGCTTGTGCTCTTTCATCAATGCCTCCTTCTCAACCGGCTTTGCGAGTGTCTTGCAGGAGATTCTCAGTATTGACTCGACTTGTTTGCTGTTTGCTGAGGCGTCTCAGGAGTTAGACCACGGGGAATGCTGCCTTGTTTGAGGAAGGCAGGCGACCTGCACAGCCCACCTCTGAGGAATAGCAGCCCTGTGGTGTGGGTAGGTGCCGAATACTCCCCAGTCTGCCCTAGGTGCGGGCTTGATGCTGAGCAGGAACCACGTTTAATTTTACATTAATAAGAATCTTGAGCTGCCATTAGGTTGGTCTTGAAACAGCCTAAATCTCAAACCAATGTCTCCTGTACAGCTTGCACAAATCCAGTGATCCTACTTAAAATGTCACTGTAATGTTCTGAACAAGCTTGACCAGATTTTGTCCTTAAAATTTTACTCAAACCATGAGAATTTTATAAGCTAGTAAGAACACATGAAGTGCAACTCAACCAAAAGTCTGTGTAAGATTTCTAGTATATTACTCACAAAAATAACTTTTTTTTGTGATTCTAGCCACACCTGAACAACAGCCAGAAAATAGCCTGGGAGCAATGTCAGGTGCAGGGTTGTCTAATCCAAACTGCAAAATGGCCTTCCAGATGCAAGCAGGACCGAGCGATTTGTGTTTTAGCAGCGGTGAAACACCCTCTCGGTCACTGAGGGCCGCCCCGCAAGCCCTGCACAGCGGCCCTGCAGCGCGAGCACTTGTCCCTCGAGCCGCGCTGCGCCCAGGCAGCCGGTGTCAGGCAGTGACCCCCCCACGGGCCGCGGTGGCCCCTTCCCTCCGAGGCACCTCGTGAGCCCTGGGCTGGCGTTCCCATCCCGCGGCCGGGAGCGGCTGCCCCTGCGCGCGGGGACCGGGGCCGGGGCTGGGGCGGCGGCGCCCCCTGGCGGCCGCGGCCACGCGCTGCAGCCCCGTGGCAGCCGGCGGGCTCTGCCGCGCGGGGGAGTCCCCGCGGTCCCGCCTTGCGTTTCGCTGCACCCTCCGTCAAAGGCGGCTCGCGCTGGGCGTCTGCCTTCCTCCGGGCGCCTTCCCTTCCCGCTTCTGAACCCTTATGCTGTCTACGGAACTGCGGGGTGGTGAAAGCACCAGGGTCAGTTTGCAGTGGGGTGTTGTGTGGGACCAGGGTTTAAAATTGTAAGTCTGTTAGGGAATGGAAAAGGGAATTGCGCTGGGGTGGATGTGTGTGTGCTCTGTGGAGAGGAGGGTTAGAAAAGACTTGAAACTCTTTCAGGCTCCAGAGGGAAAGAGCACGTCAATAAATCCAGACCAAGTGAGAAGACCATGCAAAACCTGCTCTGAAGGCAGTGTTGATATCGCAGGATGGACCCTGTTTGCTTTCCCAAGGCTGCCAGCCTCTGCTGAGCACCGTGAGCGATGTGCAGGCCCAGCTGGGGCCAGAGGGAGCCTTTGGAGCCACGTAGGGAGCACGGGGTCCAACTCTGGTCCTTCCAACTGTACCCAGCACCCCTGTCCTGCCCGTGGCCTAGGCCGAAGGCGCGAGTGGCAGTGAGCGACTGACTCGCTTCTCGAGTGCACACAGAGTGCCTCCGGTTTGAAGAATTTCTCTTGTGGAGGAGCTGCCTCTGTATCAATCAGTTCTGGGTACCTTGCACCTCATGTAGTCATTAACACTGAGCCAATTAATTGACTCAATCAAGCAATCATTTATTCTTCTTTTTCTCCTCCTCCAGTTCCTAGTGTTTCATATCTTTTACTGTAGATTTCTTAAGTGTCGTTGCTCCCCTCAATGTCTGTACGGGTTTTTATTTTCCTTATTGCCCTTTTCCAGTAGAAGACTCTTTGAAGGGACCTTAGGGAGACTCTGTGGGGTAGAGGTTAGGCTTTAAACTGAGATTTTCCAGGCAAAGTGTTTTTCCCAGCAGTTAGCAGTTCTCCTGCCTGTAGGTGTCATGTGGGAGATGCAAGAGGCACTTTCAGCCTGGAAAACCTTTATTCACAGTACGATTTTCCTGGGTGCTGAAATCCTCTTTCAGGTCTTTGATTTCTTCTCTGTTGTATGTACAAACACATTGTTATTGTGTTTGTCACAATGTGACAATGTTTGTCACAGTGTGACATTGTTATTTTCAGAAAAAGAAAAAAATAATATTTGAAATAACTTTGTTTGTTTCGTGGTGTATCCTGGTGCTTAGGGAATGTTTGGCAGCAGGAGGTTTCCGAGAAGCACATGGAAGGGCTGATTGCCCCCTTGCTAGTGTACCTGCACGTTAGAGCGGTGACAGGCAGCAAGGCCCAGCACGCATCCTTTGGGGGAGTGATTTACGGTAGAAGTCTGAGGTACACTTCAACATTTCACTTTGCGTTTCCCCACTTCTTTTTATATAGAGTACCTACAGGATGTTTTAAATAGATTCTTAGAAATTCTGTTGCAAAAGATGTACTTGCCTATGTTGCATAAATCAGGTATTTTCCTAAAATGCGCTCCCGGATATCTGTCAAATTCTCTTTAAAAAATTAAAAGATATTGAACAATCTGGAAAATTCAATCATAGAACATTCAGTCTAAATGATGGTTTGTGGTTTTTCCCCTGGGGCAAACAGCAGAGGAAAAGGGAAAGCTCAATTTCTTCTCAGTCCCTTCTGTACTTCTTTTTTTTTTCTTCCCATGACTAGGAGCTCTGCCTGCGGAGCGCTGTTCAGGCGTGACTTGTCACAACTTTGTCTCCTTTTATTCTTGTACACTACTGTGCAAATACTTGCTGGCCTGTGCAAATAGGCAGCCCGTCTCTGAAGAGCTCTGTTTACCTAAAAGCAGAGCATAACAACAGTTCAGTGGAGGAAACTATTTGTGATGAGAGGACGGGGTCACCTGCTTCAAGATCCTGGTGCAGGATTGGGTTTTAACAAGGGAACGGGAGCAAGCGAGCCTGGAGTGGTGCGAGAAGTCGGGGGAGAGCGGGAGCGGAGGCGCCGTGTCACGGGGGAGACGCACACGGCTGGAGCTGCTCCCCCGGAACGCCGTTTGAACCAGGGAGATGAAGGGAAATAAACGCTCCGGGACGTCGGGCCTGAAACCGCGGCTCTCCCGTGCCAGGATCGGGGCTGCCGCTAGATGTCCCTCGGCGATGCTTTCTTGAGGACATCCCAACGTCTTGGTGACCAAGGCTCTGTCAGAGCAGTACCCATGATAACGCAGCCGCGATTATCCTGCTTTGCAGGAAGGTTTTCCGATTGTACAGGAGGAGGTTTCAGAAGCGAGTCAGCCCCCTCGTGCTGCCGTGCGCTTCCCTTCTGGGGCGGGTTCCCTCTTGCTGGCTGCCTGCAGGGCTCGCTGCCTTGCCATGCTGTGCGGCGGATGCCCATTGCCAACTTGGCCTGGAGCTTTGCTTGCCGTGCTCGGTTGCATGGGCAGTGGCCAGAGGGGTGGCACTGGCTGTTCGAATTGCTGCTTTTGTTGGCTGTAAGAGTCACCTTTTTTTGGTTTCAGTCATTGGGAGCAGGACTGTTGCGGTTATCACTGAACCTACCTCCCCCTTCTGTTCAGACACACCTGGCTGGCCGGGCTCCGTGGAGCGTTCCTGTTTGCCCTGCTTGCAGCGCTGCCTCGCCTGGCCCTGCCCGCGGCCGGCTGCTTCCCTGGGCGTCCCCAGCACACCCGTGCCGCCCGCGGCCGCGCTCCTCCTTGTGTCTGACACCAAACAGGGCAGCACACCAGGTTCATGTGGGATGTTACTGGCTGCTGACCCGTCCTGGTGCTTGGGGAGGTTACGCTGGAAACGTCACTTCTGGATGTTGTTATTGCTGGGTCATGCAGCCACTGGAGTGTAGCCACTGCCTAGGGCTACAGGAACCGTGCTGGGTATTTGTGCAGAACACTGGGCTTGGAAGAACTGAAGCAACTAAAAGCCACTGAGAGTAAATATTGCTTTAACTTGATGCAACACTTGCTACGCTTGCTGCTGTACTTGGTATATGCTTTGTAACTAATAACTGAGCGGGAAAAGGCGTCACTGCCGTAGCGGGCCAAGGCCAGGGGTTTGCAGTAAGCTGGATTTCTGCAGTATTTGCCCTCTTAGCAGATGGACAAACCAGTTCATAAAGATTTTACGCACAGAGTGTTCTTGGTGCCATCTAGAAAAGGCCACGTCTCTAAACCAGCTGTGCGGGGACTGTGGCTCAGGATTGTGTCTGTCACAGAGTATCATATGCAGGAAAAAAATGTTGCTAGCAGGGAAAGGAAGGTTGTCCCTGGTATTGGACAGTCGTTGTGCCCCACAGACTAGTGATCTAGGCAGCCCCTTTGTAGCCCTAATGTTGCTAAATATACTGTAGAAAATGCTGAAGAAACTGTCAGCTGCTACGAAGTGCAGCCCATCCCAGAAGTGCACGCCAGACCATTCATGCCTTCTGACAAAATGGTTAGAAGATGAATTGAAATAAATAGGCAATGTTTGAGTTCAGAGAACTTCTGAAGTGTTGGTAAAAAAAGAAAAAAGAAAGGACCAAGGGCATAATGTGGAGCTAGCTGTCCTCAAGGCAGTGTCCTGTACTAAGAGAACAGATCTTATGGGAGCCCCAGAGGTGGTATGAAGCACTGGGGTCACATTCTGTGATGGCATTTCCAGTGACATGCAAAAATCAATACAAACAAGTTTCTAACATCTCTGTTTCTCCCACTGCTGAGGCTTAGCGTGCCTTAGGAATAGGGTTTTCTAGTCCTCATTTGGCATCATTAAGGCAGACAGTGGCCAGGGCTGGGTCACTGTGCCTAGCAGGACCACACTGGTATTCAAGCTCCTGGCAGGAGGGGCTCATCTAAGTGGAGAACCTACAGCCGTGGGAGTCGTGTCCACTGCTCCGGCAGTGCCTGCGGGGACGTGCAGTGTGGGTAGGAGCTCCGTGTCTGCTGACGAGTTGAGCTCTTGCCCGAGCTGAGGCAGGTGTTAGTGGTGCAGAGCTCGCTCCAGCCAGCGGGTGTGATCTCCGTGGCATGGTTGCACTTCCCTTGGGAACAGCAGTGCTGTGGCTGTGCTGAAATCACCGAGTGCAGGTCCACTACCAAGTCACTCAGGGCCAAGAACTAACGGCATGGGCAGCGCTTCTTGCTTCGTGTAAACATAAAATGCTCTGTCATTCTCTCTCTGACCCGCCCACCAGCTTATCTCTCTTTGCCATAGGGAAGTCACTTTAAGTTACTTCCTTTCTGGTCTCTATGGATCGTGTCTCCCTATACTTTCTGAGTTTTGACTTTTGTGTTTGGTTTGTTTTTTTTTTCTTTGAAAATCTGTGTGAAATTGCCTTTTGTATGGGAGCCCTGTCCTTGCACAGTTCACAGCATCCCTCTCCCTGGGGTCCCGAGCTGTGGGACCGTATCACACGCACGCAGCGAGGCTGAGCAGCGCCCAGCCACACACCTGAGCACACACACACCCGCTGCCGGCGTCGTCACCCGCCCGGCTTTGTGACTAGAAAGACAGCGCTGCTGCTTGCGCTCACACACGCGTCTGCGCTTCGCAGGGCCCGAGAAACAAACAGCCCCGAGCCAGCGTCTTGCTCTGCCGCTGTAATGAGGGCTTTGTTGGTACCACTGGAATATAAAGCAAGGACACTAAACGTCGAAATAATAGCTCCTCTGCAGTGCAGGAATTCCTTTGAACGTTCTGAGGAGTTCTGCATGTGCAAATATTTGTATTTCCACAAAGTCAGGTGCGTTTGCCTTGTGCCCTTCAAAGGCAGGAAGTCTGTGTCACTGCAGACTCACAGTGCTGGATTCCTAATGGGGATCCCAAGCCAAACTGACAGATCTTAGATGTAATTTTTTTACCCTGTCAAGAACCATCTTTCTTTCTTTTGCGTTTTATTTTTATTAACAAGATACAAAGAGCAAAGTACACTCAGAAGGAGACATAGGAAGCAATAAAATTTGCAGCCACTCCACATAAAAGTGTCTCAGGAGCATGATGAATGTTTAGCGAGGTTTTAATTGCGCATGGCAATCCATGCTGAAGGCACAGTTTTGAGGAGCGATCTCGTGAGAGCCGCCCATCTCATTCGGCGTGGCACCACAGTGTCGTCCTCACCCAAATCCGGATCCAGAGGGCAACGTGCAAACCTGCTCGCGCTGGAGCACCAACTCTGAGTCGTGCGTGTCCCTCGGCCCCGACCTGCGGTGGGCACGTGCGGGAGGCACTGACCCCTCTCTGCCTCGCTTCTCCCTTGGCAAAACAAGACTCACCACGTTTATTCCCCAGTGTGGGGTTTGTGCCTGTCGGTGGGGAGCGCGCACCTCTCACCACTGCTTGGGCTGGGAAGCTGGGCCCATCGAGGTCTTCCTGGCTGCTCGCTTTCTGTTTGTCACATACAGGGAAAAGTGAAGCCTGGACAAATGGGAGAGTCCAGCTACTGGGTGGAGGGCCCCCAGATACCCTTTTCCTGCATTTGTTGGCTTGGGCTCTGTTTGTAAACAGTCCCGGGCCCTCTCTTTCAGATTGTTCTGTCGAGCCAGATTTTCTTTTGATGTTAAACAGGATGTGTGTTTTAATTAATTTATTTTACTCGGGGTAGGAAATTGCTGCCAATGTTCTTTGAAGAGCCCGTGAGCCATCTCTCCCCTCACATAAACATTTAGGCAATTTTGGTTAAAGTGTTTATTTTCTTTAACTATGCAGAAATGTTAATCTGGCTGTTTTACGAAGAAAAGGCTTTACAGGCTCCTTTAAAAATGTCAGGGTCAAGTTTAAACAGTTGCTGTTTAAACTGAGAGGAAACGTTGGACTAGGGGTGTTCAGAGATGAAGAAAGGAAAACCAATGTTGGCCATTAGCAGGTGTGACTTGAGAGGTGCGTGCTCCTGAAAATGCGGGTGGGATAGCCTGGGAGGTGGCCCCTTCCTGCCTCTGTTCAACTATGCGCACACCGTGGACATTGTCAGAGCAAAGACACCCTTCCTGCCCTAGCCCTCAGCTGGCGACGAGGGGAGAGCTCAGGTCTGTAAGCCTGGATTTCCTGAGACTGCCTTGAGGGGCCAGTTTATGCCAATTAAGATGGTGACGTTTGTTAGTGGATTGATACTCCTTTGCGTCTGAAAACCACCAAGGAGTCTGTGACGGCTGCTGAGGTCTCCCTCGTTCAGACTGATCTCTGGAGAAAGGGGTCCATGATTCTGAAGTGCTGGATGATCCTGGCTTTTTTTTTTTTTTTTTTTTTTTCTCTCCTACGCTGATGTCTCCCCCCGGCTTTGGTAAGGAGCACAGGGTATTACTTTTCAAAACCCCAGACTTCCAGACTGCGAGTTTACCAGACATAATCAAGCTGGATAAAATGCTATTAAGCTATGTTTAAGCTGGAAGAAAACAAAATCCTGCCTTTTTGAAATGATCTCTTTCTGTCAGGGTTAAGTAGCTTGGTCTTGGTTCGGTGTCTGGTCAGGAGGGCATTGTGGCTGGAGCAGTGATGCGTTCCGTACCGCGCAGTCTAACACGGGGCAGCAGAGACACGCGCAGGGCTTCACCAGCCAGGTCTGAACAGGTTCCTTGTTGTGAAGAGGTGGCAGCGTGAGCCGGGTCTGTCAATGTCCCGTGCACTGGCACGTTCCCAAAGGAACCCTTTGGTCTCTTGGTAAGCTCAAGTGTCTGTGTGCACAGACCTCAGCGCAGGTTTGGCGTTTAGTGCTTTTATTCTGGGGCAATAACTCACAGGCATTTAAATCAAGACCTTACTGGGAACTTAGTGGAAAACCATCTGATATTTCCTCAAAGACTATCTTGTAAATATAGTTGAGATGATAAGAGGAAGGAATTAGGAATTGGATGGTATGGCATATACAGAGTTTATCTTTCATTTGGGTTAAATCCTAACAGAGGTGGCAGTGGCCAAACGTTATGATCCTTCTTTGATGGTGAGAGGCAAATCAGAGAACTTGTCAGTGGAGTTTCACCAGAAAACCAGCTGCTTGTGCACGTTCTTCTTGGGACTGGGCAAGACAGCATTCAATGAGCAGGACTCTCCATCTGTTATCTTCTTCTCAGGATTTGCCTTCCCATGGATAGAGACCTATTTAAAATAGAGGGCAGACCCACCTTGGGATGTGTCATTATTCTCCAGTGAAGAACATATAGTATTTTAAGTTACTGGGGATCTGTGGGCTATAGGGAGAAGTCTGTGTTCATCCTTTACGTAACAGCCATTGGGTCACACAATCTTGTTTAAACAGAGAGAATCTTAAAATAGCCACTGGACATTCCTTTGCCATGGCCATATTCCTCGAGCGTTGGAGATGTTTCACCCTATCGTTGCTGACATAGTAACCCTTGAGGGGCAGCAGAGCTTTCTAGAGATGGTTTCAAGACACACTCGGCTCTGGAAATGCAGCCCCGCGTGGCTGCCCCCTGCTCTGGCTCCCCCCAGGAGGGCCAGCACACATGGGAGCCCGTCCGAGATGGCCCCATCCAAGGGGCTCATGACATGCCAGTGAGGGCTCCTGGACAGTTCCTACTGCAGGACTTACTGCCGTGTGAGTGGTGGCAAACCTGGTTACCAGCTGACATGAGCCAGCTTGAAAGGACAGGAATGGAAACTTGGAAAGTTTTGACTGCAGTGTCAGTGTTGCCTGGAAAGCAATCCTGCTGCTCAGAACGTTTACCCAGCATCAGTAGTTCTCACTGGAGTTTTCCATAAGGTCCCATTCCTGTATTTCAGAGGATTGTTTAAAAGAATTAAATTGTATTTTGGCATTCAGAAGGTGTGTAGTGGTGTCTCGCTAGCAAAGACAGTTTCAAAGAAGAGGCCAGAAAAACTAACCTGTTGTTCCTCAGTCCACTTCTAAGCTAGAACCCAGGCTCGTGCTAGGTGAGCTTGGATTTGGACTTGGATGCTCTCACTTTGTTTGGAGCAGTGTGGGGTATTCTGCTCTTCAAGCCTCTCTTTGTGCTCTGTGTTCCACCAAGCTGTGCCTGTATCGCGTGTCCTTGTGCCAGGAGTCCAGAGCACACAGTGAGATCAGTGAGCAAATCTGAAGGTGAGCCCTCAGCAGAGGTAGCGTAGGGAGGCTCCTGCTCTCTGAGGAAAGACTGTGTGAAGTGGGGCTGGGGCAGCCGAACGAGCTTAGCTTGTGCTGGATGCCTCCCGCTCGTAGCTGGGACCTAAGCTGCACTTTCGAAACCCGAAATTTCAGGCACTTCACGCTAAGAGGAAAACGCCTCTCGTCCAGATGGCTTGCAGAGGGCCTGGTAGCAGGCGTGTGTCCCTGTGAGCTGCCGGGGAGCGGGTGAAGCAGGGCTGGGGGCCGCCGGGGCCTGCGCCCATCTCCCCCGGCAAGCAAGGCCCTCTGCGTGTGCCTACGGACCCCGTCTCGCAGCAGGGGAGAGCACTCATTGGCATTAAAATAGAACAAATTTGTGGCGCTATCAGGTTATATGTTTTATGAGCCATATAATTAACATGCAACACTCAGAGCCATGGGATATTATTGACTTAAATAGCTTAGTAAGAATCAGAAGGGATTAGGCACTGACATGAAACAGAATAGCACATGTACTGACACAAGCTAGGATCAAAATTACAAGGGCTACCAATCCTCCTGCTTCAGGGCATATTTTGATTGTCAGCGTGGGGTCAGGAAGAAAGCCACCCTCTAACTGAGCACTGCAGAGCATGCAGGTGGTTTGCAGGGATCTCTGCATTGGCTCGTTTCAACTCCCTCCCCTTCTCACCACTCGCTTCCTCCCATCCTCTGCAGCTCCCCCTCCCTCCCATTTATCATCTGGAATAGGTCACTGCTGAAGACAAGACACTAAACTAGATGGATGGCTAAATAGTCTGTACTAATAGGGTAATTTATATGTTTGCTTCTTTCCAGAACTCTAAAATCTAATGTTTATTTCATATATAAATTTTATATTCACTTGCTTAAAAGTTCCTCTCTCTCATCCCTCCTTTATGTGTGCTACTTTTCCAGTTTAGCAGCTACACCTACAATTCCACTTAGTCTTATTTAAACCATGATTTTTCAGAGGTATCAAGTGTACCTCAGTTTGAGGGGAGTAACAAAGCAACCAGACATATTAAAGGAACCTCTTCTTCTGGTAGATGCTCAGCAAGTGCTTAAGCTCTTCCTGGCAGCTCTTACACTGTATAGCTGACACGACTAGTCACCTATGAAAGCAAGCTAAGTGCTATAGTTTTCCTCTGTATATATGACAGTGCAGTAGTTGCAAGTTATGATGAAATAGTGTTTGATTTTGGTAGTTCTTTGCATTTTCTTTTTCTCTGTGGAAGCAGAAGCAAAATAGCTATTAAGAATTTTAACACTCTTCTCCTTTGTACCCAACAAAAAGCCCCTATCTTTAGTTGATGCTGTATTTTATAAAATCGGTGAGTTTGGGTTTGTTTGGGTTTTAATGGTTTGTTTCGGAATCGGAGTAGCATATTGGCTGTCCCACACGAGAGTGAACCAGAGTGACCTGGACACCCTGTAGGTGCATGGGGAGCAACCAGACCCCCCTTGGAGTTACGCAGTCTAGATGGACGCTTTGGACAGCAGAGGCAGAGAGAGAAAAGGGGCTTAATTCTCGGGGACTCTAAATTAAGGAGACAAAACTGCAGAATGTATAAAATACGTTTACACTTGTTGCTTACACCTTTTTGTTTCTTGCCTTCCCCCTCTCCAGGCACTTTCTTACTCCACCCGTTCTCACCCTTCCAGCCGCTTTGTTTTGCTAGCCCCCTCCCTTCCTCCTGCTCCGCTCCCGGGTTCGTGCTGCCCTTCGGCCTGCGTGGCACTGCGGACGGGCTCTAGCGTGCAGCTTCCCCAGCAGGGCAGTGCTGCACTTCTCCTTTGCTGCAGGGGGTTGAATTCCAGATAATTTCTGTGAGCTCATGTTGTAGCCCTTCACTGCCCTTCCCTAAAGACCAACGCTTCTGCACTGCTGCCTTCCCACAGACATTCTTCAACATGCCAAACCTGACCTTAGGCTCCATGGCTAGATGGGGCCCGATCCAAAATCCATTAACATCAGAGGAAATGCCCATTTATGTCCATGGGCCTTGCATTAAATCCTTTGTATTGTACGTATTTTCTTTCTATTTTAAGTAGTGCTTCTTACTCAGTTCCAGTTATGAAAGTCAGATTAATCTCTGATGATCCCTGACAGCTCAGTGTACTGCCTAAGCCAACCTGTGCTGCATCCAAAGACAGAGACCCAAACTCTGCTGCTCCACTGATGGGACATGTGAAGCTGGTCCACCAAAACCAAGGCATTGCTCCCAGATTTCATTGCTGTACAGCTGAGGTCAGCACCTGCCTTACAGTCCTACAGCTGAGCCTCCCTTTAGCAGTGCACTGACTCTCAGAAGGTTTCTTTTTCATCTACACAAACATTTTCTAGTCTCTATGACATTATTCTGCCCAGACACCACTCAATATTCACCTCTGTTTGCAGTTTTTCTCTCGGTACAAGTAGACTGCTATGTCAGCCAGAACATCAATATTTCTTTCTGTTGACACAATACTCTCTTATCCATATTGCCACCCCTCCTCCTCCTCCTTCATTTTGCCTATGTTCCTTTTGAAAACTCTACCCCCATAATTTAGTCTCCCACTCAGTACTTGGTTTAATCAAGTCTGTCACTCAATTTGTATCCCACTTCTCTCCTCACACAAGTTTCTCAGCTAGCAATCTGTTCCTATACCACTTGCTATGGGTGACACATGTTTAGCTTTCCATGCTTGCTTCTCTGCTTTCTCCCTTTCTTATTTTCAGACCTCTTTTTTTTTTAATGTTTTTCACATATATTTTTATGAGACCACTGCAAATCAGGGCTTCTGCAGTATCCTGGGATGCTCTGCATAGGGTCTTTACCTGTCACGCAGAATGGTCCTAGGCTCTAGTTAATGGGTTTTCAACAAGGTAAAAGCAAAATCCTATCTAAATACTTCTCCTTTACCTGGGTGTCTGCTGAAGTGCATACATAGTAACCTGTTGAAGCTTCTTGAGAGTCCTTGGGTGTATGGCATCAAAATATGAAACAAGATGAATTTCTAACATAAAACGAAGACTTCCTAGCTTTTGATCTATTCTTTGCATTCCTCTGCTTCTGTACACCACTCTCGTGCTTTTGCTTTGTGTTTTTGTTATTTTTCTTCTACTATTTCATCCAACTGTAACTGCGTCCTCTGCCTCTTCCTTCTGTAGGCCCAGTTAAATTTTAAGAATTAGAAACCTCCCTGCTTCCACAGGTTTCCTCCATCATGGGGAAACAAGAAACGTGCAGCCCTTTCTGATGATGAACTTCTCCCTCCCTGCCTATCACCAGCACCGCTGGGAGCCTGTTTGCAGATGGGCAGCATCTCATGCGCAGTTTAATGCACAGCTTTGGGTAAACACTGCGTGTTGCTGTAGCTGTTTCTGGTGGCTTGTGCCCCTTTGTGTCCACATTGCCTTTCTTTCTGTGCATAGAAAAAGCTGTTGAACACACAAGAGCTCAGATCCTCTCCTTGGGATTGCTCACACAGCACAGAGTGCTAAAATCCAGCCTTAAACGTCCACCCTGCACTTTGGTGTCAAGGGACCCTCAAAGAGTGGCTTTGGTTGCACCTCCAGCCATCTCTGTATGCTGCAACACAGCCGATAGGGTTGGGTGCCCCTTGACTTCATGAGCTGGTGCAACCGCAGTGCACGTTGCCTCTCGTGCACCGAGAACGTGTCATTTCATTGGGAGGCTGTGCGCCAGCAGTGCAGGCCACCAGTGCTCCTGGAGTCTCCCATGGGCTCTCCATTACCAGCAGTGTCCTCAGGTGAGGAGAGAGGTCCAGCTTGTCCGGCTGCTGTCCTGCTCCTCTGCCGCTCGTGGAGCTGCCGGGGCACCCGAGCGAGGCCACGGCGCAGCTGCAGCCCAGCACAGGGCTGTGCAGGGCAGAGCCGCTGGCGCCCGCCCGCTGGCGCTGCTGGTGTCTCCTGGCCCATGCTGCAGCTCGGGGCGTCCGGAGGCTGCTCTTCCCGAAGCGCCTCGTGGAAGCTCTGCTCGGCTGCGGCTTTACTGCTCTATCCACGGCCTGCTCGCGCTGCGGGGCTGTGTTGCTTGGGCGGACGCTGCCGCACCAGGCTGGCCCGAATTCACCTGCAGACGGAGGGGGCATGTGCTGATGCTGCTGGGCCCACGCTTTTCACCAGGCTGAGTAACACGATGATTGCCTAGGCCGGTCACAGAGCAGTAGTGCGTGGTACTTACACAGTACTTTCCATTTTCAGATCAGTTTAATACTGTTCCTGGCTTACAGGAGGCTCATCTGTCTCCCTGCATGTTCGCAGCGCAGCTTTCTCTGCCGGTCACGCAGGAGAGGCCGGAGCGGCCCTTCCCTCCCCGCCCGGACCAGTGGCTGCCCTATATAAACCCGCGCGTTGAGCAGCAATGGCAATTGTCGAGGCGGACACAGACTCCCTGCGAGAGGAGGTGCAAGGCGCCCGGCCCGCGGCGCTGCCTAAGCCTGCGAGACAGGGCGGCCCCGGCCCTGCTGCCCGGCCGCGTCCCGGCTCCGCAGGCCCGGGGGGCGCCGGCGCTGCCGCCGCTTCCCTCCCTCCCGCAGCCCGCGCTCCCTCCCTCCCGCCGCGTGCGGGAAGTTTATCCGGCCGCAGCTCCCCCGGCCGGGCCCCGGGGGGCTTCACCGGAGCGGCGAGGGAGGGGCAGGGGCCGGCCGGGCGC
>PTEX01000107.1:1639957-1711748 GCA_003342815.1 Eudromia elegans
GGGCGGGCACGCGTGTCCGCAGCCGCCCGTGCCCGCCGCGCGCTGCCCGCGCTGCTTTCTCCCCTCCTTCTCTCCCTTCCCTTCCCTCTGCGCACCCACCGCCCAGCGGGCCGGGCAGGACGGGCCCCACGCATGAGCTTCCCCCTCCCCGCGTCCCTGCGCCAGCCGCGGGCTCTGCTGCGGCGCCCGCGTCCCCGCTCGCGCTGCCGCAGCCGTGTCAGCAAGCCCAGGCCCTGGGGACAGCGCTCCCGAGCCTCCTAGAGCTTCCTAGGGAGAGGCAGGGCAAGGGGAGCTGAGAGCAGGACCGCCTGGCCCGGGGCTCCAGCTGCTTTCAGCCCCCTCAAGGGCAGCGGTGCTGGGGGGGCTCTCCCGTAGCGTCTGCTGCCGTTTGTTCCGGTTGCAGTGTGTGCATGGGTCTGTGCACCTGGGGACGCACGCACTGCCGTGCCCAAGGACTGGCGCTCTTCTGTCAACTTGCTCTTGTTTGGCCTTTCCAAATCTTTCCTCTAAAGCCAGTTGTTATTCTCTCCCTACCCTATCTTTTTTTCTCTTTCTTTAGAGAGGAGACTGCTTTCAGACTCTCCTCTGTGTGCTCCTGCAGAGTTTGGGTCCCTTTCACCTTGGTCTCTGTTGTATTATTTTTTTTTTTCCTCACAGTAATCCTTCTTCCCTCTCTCTCAGACCTCTTCTCCAAGTGGCCCTTTTGGAATAGTTGTAATAATATCAGTAGTTCCAGCTTGAGAAAATGTACGAAGCCTCGTAGCTTCCTACTCACTTCATTAATAGGTACATGCTTATCCCCATTTTGCAGGTGGGTAGACAGGCATAAGAGAAGCAGTAACTTGTGCAGAGTGTTGCAGTGATTTTGTGACCAGCGGGCTCATGAGCACGGGAGAGACGAGTCCTCGCTGCCTGGCGCAGCTGCTGGGATGCTGTGTCCGGGAGATGGACCTCCCGACCGCTGTTCTCGGCGTCATCCTGGGCTGCTCGTCTTTGCTTCATACCTCCTTTCACATTACCTGTCCGTGACCACACAGTCCCTCTTGCCCTGTCCCATGGGCTGTGCTCACTGCGCTGTGCTCGCTGCTGGGGGGCTTGAGGGGGCTGCTGCTGCTGGACCCTGAGCGCAGGGCGGCCTCAGCCCTATGCACAGACCCGACGGTGTGGTCAGGGAGCTCGTCTGAGCCTCATGTGTCGTTTCCCTCTCCTGTGTGTCCCCTCTGCTGTCCTTATTTAAGTCCCTTCGGGGTAGGAATTGCTGCCAGAGCGTCTTTATTTCCAGTTTCACAGCTTCTACCCCTTTTCTTCCAGGGGAGCCTTCTCTGTGGTCCGCAGATGTGTAAAGAAAAGTTCTTCACAGGAGTATGCTGCAAAAATCATCAACACCAAAAAACTGTCAGCCAGAGGTGAGTGTCCTGTTCTGCTCTCTTCCTTTTATTAACAGAAGGCGTTTGACTGCTACCAAGTTGTACTTTAAGGGATTTGCAGTTGGTTGTCTGGGTCATTATTTATATATTACAAAATAATTGACCTGCCTGTCAAATAGGAGACTGAAGGGAGGCAGCGTAGAGTGATGGAAGACCCTCTGTATCTGGAAATAGGCGCTTTCTGAAGCGACATTGTCTTTTTTCTTTCTGATATCTTTCCTTTGAGAGAAGAACTGCAAGTATAGAGGATTTGTCTAGAGATGTGTGTCCCCATCGCTCATATCCCTGTGGCGGATTGATTTTTGCTGAATGACTTTTCTACTTGGGAGATCTGTTTTGTGAGAAGAAAAGTGGTCTTGAAGGAGAGCTGCTGTAGCTCTTGCTCCTTTCAGATTGTAGCTGAACATAGTGGTGGGATTTTTTTTATTTGTTTGGTTCTTGTTTGTTTGTTTTTAAATCAAACTTCTCTTTAAAGACAAAAGTAGGTTGGATGGAGAAATCTTGTAAATTTTGTTTTTCATCAGATTAGTTTTACTTCAAAGCAGAAGCAGATACTTCTGACTTGCCTCAACTTCCAAAGTTTGCAAAAACAATAACCTAGACGCATGGTTTAGAAGAGACAATATGAACTTTGTTCCTTGAACTTTTCCAGGGACATATATATACATAAAGTGTAGTGAATCTTTCAGTATGTAGGGAGTATGTACAGGAAATCCTTCAGATTTGACAAAATTTACATGTTCGGGGCTGTGTTGTCATATTAGTTGGGTGGATGGCTTAGTTAGCGGGCTGACGGAGAAGTGAAACATAAGCAGAAGGAAGAGGCACATGATTTTGATAAAAAAGATTTAGAAGTGAAGAATAATCTGTGTGATCCCTTAGAAAGTGTGATACACTGTTTCTCTTGTGCCAGAATATGAAATGTGATGATAAGAAGATGACTTGAAGTGTGACAAATAATTTCCATTTACTCCATTCTCCATTTACATGGAGAAGTAGTAACACAAGTGAAGAGAGTGTCAGTGACGTGAAGGAGGAGGATTTTCAGAGTTCTGGAGGTTAAGTGTATGTGATAATTTTCTTTTTTTTTAGTATCTAGCCTGAGTAAAGTGTGAAGTCATGTTGGGGAGCAACAGCGGTGCCTTGGATGGGTGGGAGGAGGAGGCAGCTGCAGGGCCTGTGTGAATTGGTCTCTCCTCCGCGGTCGGGTGACAGTGCCCACTGCAGTAGGTGGGACACCCAATCTCTTCGGTTCAAAATTAGTTCAACTTGATATGGGAGAGGCTCGAGGGGCGGTTGTGCTTTGCGGACGGCCCTTATGCCGTATTCTCCCTGTCCGTGCTCTAGCTAGGACTGGTGTTCAGGAGAGCCATCCTCCTAGGTGGAGGTGGACACGCGCCCGCTTAGGGGAGGGAGAGGCTGGCTCAATAAACTCCTTGCAAATGGGAAACTGTGTTCTCAAGGAGGGGATGGTATTGAAATTAACTGTGGTGGAGATAAGAGAAATGAGGAACACTGCAGGACTAATAGAGTCATAGCAAAATTCAGAGGCGTGTCACATATCTGAAGAAGTAGAAGATGTGATTGTGTCAAATCTGAAGTGTTTGGACAGCTAGTGAGTTGCAGGGGGAGCAAAATATGGATTTTAAATGCTTTTGCATATTAAGGTGATGACAGTTTTATGAACCGTGAAGTAGGAGAAGTAACTATGGGTGAATATGGGCTATATTCTGATCTACTACTAACCTGCTGTATTTCACACCAGCCCATTGGTGATTATATTGGAGATACTAAGGTAGTCCTCAGCTGCTTGACTTGAAGGAGCTGGAAATGCTTTACCTGCAAAGGTACGGGTTAGGTAGAGGGCAGGTTTGGGATGAGCCAATAAACACAAAGTGTGTATATGCTAAACCAGAGCAATATCCGAAACAAGTAGTAGTCAGTGACTAAGTTTTCTTGAAGTCTGAGTGCATTTAAATTGAAAAGTGTAGGGGGGGGCACTGACTTCAGGTGATTGGGTAGGTTTGTCAGTAATTCCAGCTGTGTTCCCTGGTAGCTTAGGTGGTTAGTAGGAGAGGGCACCAAGCCCCGGGGGCCAGCATTGATATAGGAGCTTAGCAGATTCCCCTTGGAATGTCTCTTTAAAGCACTGAGGGAAAAATAAATGCCGTTCATTGATTGCAGCTGTAAATCAGAGATTAGAGAGATTGGGTCCAGCAACCTGGAAATGGAAGATTTGGATGATGGCATTTTAGAAAGCTGTCTTTTACAGCAGGGAGCCGCAGTATTAATTCTGTGGTATCCTGGCTGTGCTTTGCCTGATGCCTCCTGTCCTGAGGTCGCGCTTCTCCTCGGGGAGGCCGCGTGTCTGCCCGTGGGGACACCCCCTGAGCGTGGCTGAACGGCGTGTCGTGCACCTCCTGCAGCAGCGTTGGGGCCTGCGGCTCCCCAGGACAGGTAGCCGGAGCTGTGCTGACAGCCAGCAGCACCCGCTGGCGGGGAGCGCGGCCCCGCGCCGCGTCGCACGGGCTTGGGCCCCTCTTGAGCTCCCCTTGGCCCCGTCTGGGGAAGCAGGGACAAAGTGCTGCTCTCCTTCCCCACGTACTTCCTCTGACCTGTGTTTTTCAAGAACTTCCATGAGCAAATGATGTGTAACTGCCTGGGAAGTGCTGAATAACCTGACACACGTAACTGAAAAGGAGAAAGAGGAACACTTGAGGGCAAGTTGTGTGTGTTTAAACCCTTCTCTGTTACTTGGCGTGTTTATCAAACCAGTCTTTCAAAGCAGTAGCCAGCTGAAGAGGCTTGGTGCCCTTGCAGGGCTGCTCTCTGCAAGCAGGGAGAATGAATGTGCTGCCTCCGATGGTTCTGAAGAGCCGTCCTCGCGACTCCACTCCAGTCAGCTTCATCTTTGAAGAACAGGAAGGCAGGCGGTGAGAGGAGACTGTTCCACGCTCCCGGTTTTTTTAAAGATGCCTGTTCTCTCCCTTCTTTTTTTAAAAAGGGTATATATCAAGTTTCGCTAGCTTAGAACTCACGTTTGGACTTTAAAGAACTACTTACTGTAATTCATGTTGTGTGGGTGCTTAGGACTGCCCAGTGAAGTCTTAACGTATTGAGATGTTTAATGTTAACTAGGAGCCAAATGCCTGTGGAAAAGGGAGAAAAAGAGTCTTTGCTTTAGTCAGCTTTCAGCTGACATGTCAGAGCAGTGGTTATTGCACATGTGGGAAATACAATGCCTCAGTCATCTGAAATTCCTATGGGATTGAACATGCAGGCTTTCCCCAGGGCTGTGGGCAGAGGGAAGTCATAACTGTAATTTGTGGGAAGTTTTCTTGTGGGTGTCCTCAGATTACTTTTTAACTATGAAAATTCATAGAAAGTAATGCCTTATTTATTTATGCCTTATTTATGGGCAGTGATGAATTTTGAATCATTGTAAGCAATTAGTATATTCAAATTAAAAGAGAAGCAATTGATTTTCAGAGAAATTTCTAGGATTTGATTTTCCAATAATAGAGTGTCTTTGATTGGGAGAAAGTTTCTTGAGGGTGATGATGCAAGCCCAAATTATCACGTATTTTAAGATTCGCTATCCCAGATGTGCTTTAGAAGATAGTCCTGTATTGGGGAGAGGTAGGCGGAGATCCTTCCTGTGGTAATTCTTGGGATATTGTTCATATCGTGCAGCTGAGTAACGATCCTACCACCAGGTTTGTGGAACAGGGTTTTTTGGTTCTCGTGTTTTGGGGCAATCTCTTTGCGTTACATCTGTTGCTAAATTTGCCTGCAGCTGAAAATCCGTGTCTTTGAACCAGTGACATCCCTCGTGGAGCAAACAGAGAGCAGCGTCTTGCACGTTGGACCCCTTCCCTTGCTTCCCCTCTTGCCGGTGCCCCGGAGCCAGTGGGTTCCCTCCCTGCTCTCTGTCTTGCTTAGAAACGAACTTAAAAAGGAGATCTAAATTTGCAGTCTCCCCGGTTGACTTTGCCCCTGCAGGAGATTATGTGGATTGTGGGAGGAGCGGGGGATTGCTGCTGTGTACCGAGCGCTGCTGGCAGCAGCCCTGCGCCTCGGCTTCCCTCCCGCAGCTCGCTCGCCCCGCTGCCGGCTCCTGAGCCGCTGTCCATGCGGCTTGAGGGTCCCTCGCGGGAGGTCAACAGTGCTTACCCGCACGCTGGAGCCTCGAGCTCCAGTACTGCAGGGACGTTTATCTGCCCCCGTCCCTGCCCGCTGCTGTGGGGCTGCGGGCTGGGCGTCCATGTCCTTCGAGCCGCGTGTGCTCGGCTGCGCTTGCGGAGCTAGCAAAGTGATGCCGCTCCTCTGGTGAGGGAGGGCGGCTGCCCTTCCTGCGGGCCGGGCCCCGGCTGCGGCGCTGTGCTGCTCGCCCGGCCCGAGCTCCGGTGTGTCGGAGTCGCAGGGATGCTGTGCCTGGGGCCGGGGAAGCGGAGCTGCGGCCTCACCGGGCGCGCGCAGGGAGGCCCCTTTGCTCCCGGGAGGCAGCGGGAGCGGCGCGGCCAAGGGCGGCAGGCGGAGGCGGTGGCAACGCGGCGGGCGCGCGGGGCCGCGGCCAGCGCAGCGGGCATGCGTGTGGCGCGGGGCTCGCGCGCTGATGTCATGAGCCGCAGCCTTCCTCCCACCTCCTCTGCCTCGGTCCGGCCACGCTGCTCTGCAGAGAGACTGCTCGAGCGGAGAGTGGTGCCTGCAGAGCTGGCTGCCTATTGGAGGGGAAAAAGGGGGAGAGGGACCCTGATCCTGCCGATCTAGGAGCCTTGGCAGTGGGTGAGGGGACGCAGGGGGCCCGCCGCGGTGTCTCGCTGCCCCGGCACTGTGCCCCGCCGTGGCGTGAGAGCCAGCGCCGCTTTTGCTGCGGCCCCGAGCTGCCTTGCTGCCTCCGTGCGTGCCGGGGATGGTTGGGGTTACCCCAGGTTGCCTCTCAGTTTACGCTGTATATTTTATAAAGGAGCTGGAACACAGCAGGCAGGATTTCAGCTCGTGCCTGCCTGCGCCGTGGTCACGCCGGGTATTATATTACCAGCCTTAACAATAAGGGGGGCGAGGGGCACACAGATTGGGCAGGAGCTCCCAGAGCCTCAGCTTGGAGAGGGGCCTTGGCAAGAGCGTGGGGTTCCTGCTCTCCCAGTGAGACCTGGATTTGTGCAGAGCGGAGAAGTGATTAGAGCGACTCGTGCAGGTGTCCTGGAGGCCCTGGCTGCAGAGTGCTGACCCTGGCCGGGAGCCGTGGCTCAAGTACCTCCAGGTGCCCCTCTGGCGCAGAGTGGGCCCGTGGAGCGCCCTGCGGGTGCCCCGGGGAAAGGAGAGCTGCCCTCAGCCCTCGCAGCGAGGGTTCAGCGCGAGAGCTGCGCTTGTGTTGGCTTTTGGAGGGTGGAAATTTCCCTGCCTCTGGATTTAATCCTTCTCTTGGATAGTGCTAAAACCGTCCCTGCCAGCGAGGACTCTTATCCGTGGATCATAAGGATATTTCCGGAGAGCACTTTTTCCCCCTTTCCACAAAATGGCAGGTTATTATCACAGCTGTTCCTGAGATAGGACCACGACAACCTTGTCCCTGCTGCTCCCTGGAAGGATTTTAGTTTCTCTGACCCATGCATATTGCAGAATTAAAGCTTCAGCTCCATGCAGTCCATAGGCAGGTGCCTGCGTGAAGACCCCCTTTTAAAAGGAGAGCACGCTGACATGAAAATTAACCTCTCTGTCCCCTGTGAGCTCCGTCCACATCTCAACCACAGGAGCATCATCAAGATTGTCATTAAATCCTGGTCAACGCCTGTTTTGAAGTTTCAGGGTTCTTCTCTACTTGAAATCTCCAAGATTTTACCAGGATAAGAGTTAACCAAACATCTTAATCTACAGGGGCTTGACTGCAGAGTGAACTATCCCTTTGGAGGGGAAAGGGGCAGTATTAGCAGGCAGCCAGTATCGCTGGTGTAGGAAAGAAACCTCAAACATTGTGAAAAGAAATTTGGAGCATCTCGCCTTGCTCTGGCCTGTGCCTGCAGCAGCCCTGGGGTCAGTGTAAACTGTTTGGTGTGATAATCCCGGCGTGGAGAGAGCGGAGGTGCAGCCGGGCTGATCAGGTTCTGCTCAGCAAATGCACACTTAAATTTTATGTATTTATTTATAATGCATAGAGGAAAGGTCTGCAACTTAACGATTGTTATTATTATTATGCTGGTTGTTATCACAATAAGCTTAATGCAGGGTCTTGCTGGATTAGGGTGACCTCAGATTTTCTACTCTGCCTCTTCAGTTTAACCTCTGTCTGAATATGCTGCTGTTACGACTCCCCAAGCCCTGTGTTGGTGCTGCTTGCCCGCTTCCTGGAGAACTGTAGCAGGAAACCTCAGAAGGAATAGGCTGGCGGTATCTTAAAAATCAGCATTTTGGACACAGAAGGTAACTAAGGGTCAATGAGGCATGAACTGAGTTTTCTGAGGCATAATAGCCATAAAATTTTGTTACCACATAGGTTTTTTCCGCCTGTTCTTCCAGGTGTTTTCTTTCTCCCATTTCAATGTTGAGCTTATTTTGAGTGTTTGGTTTTCTGTACTTTACTAGGAATTCTAGAAATCTGCAATGCTTTGATATAAAACACTGGTTTAGTGATGCTGGTTTATCTTTCTCCTCTCCTTTTCCACCTTGCAGTTCAGCAGACTAGGAAAGCTGGCTGTTGATGCTAGTAGCTAATTCCTGACAAACCAGTTCAGGAATGTACTGGTTAAAGTTGTGTTTTGTGTTTTTATATGCCGGCGTCAGGATGATAGGAGATAACTTGGGCTTCGCCCCATGTGTCAGAATGTGCCTGGCTCAGTTTTGGCACAGTCGGAAGGAGAGTTCCCCGGCTGAGATGCGAGCTGAGCAGACACCATGACCTTTCGGAGAATGCCTGTGTGCGTGAGCGTATAGATGTGATACTGCACTCTCAGCACTTTGCTGCTCTGTTCTCGAGAGGGTTGCATATCTCTCCTCCGTGGTGACCTGCCGTTCTGGTCTTCGCTCCAAAGTTGCCATGTAGAGTGAGGCCACTTGCAAGCAGCTGCAGCACTGGGCTGGCTTGTCTGTCCTGTGCCTGGAGCCTGCGTAGCAGTGACACTGGGATGGGTCCAGGCTTGTGTCCTGCTTCTGAGAAAAGAGCGAGTAGCCCTTTCACAGAATGGTTGAGGTTGGAAGGGGCCTCTAGAGATCATCTAGTCCCTGTTCCAGCAGGGACCCCTAGAGCACGTGGCACAGGGTGGCATCCAGGTGGGTTTGGAAGATCTCCAGCGAAGGAGACTCCACAGCCTCTCTGGGCAGCCTGTTCCAGGGCTCTATCACCGTCACAGTCAACAGGTTCTTTCTCGCATGGAGATGGAACTTCCCATATTTCAACTTGCGCCCATTACCCCTTGTCCTGTCAGTGGCCACCACCGAGAAGGGTTTGGCCCACTCCTCCCTACCTTCACCCCTCAGGTAGTTATACATATTGATCAGATCCCCTCTCTCAGTCTTCTCTAGGGTAAATAGGCCCAGCTTGATTAGTCTTTCCTCATGAGGTAGGTGCTCCAGTCCCATAATCATCTTTGTCTCTCTGTGCTTTCCCTTTGCTAAAAGGCAAAGGTAGCTTGGCTTAAAACAAGGTCCCCTTTCAGGGCTAGCCAAGGTAGCATCCCTTTTTGGAACATTGTTGTTAGCATGATTCTGTTGCAGGGTCCTGAAAATAGAGCTGAGAGCTGTCTTGGAGAAGAGAGGAGGCATTGTGGGAATGAAGACCTAGTTAAATTAAGAGAAAAGCAAAAATGATCCAAATACATCAGTGGGATGGGAAGGAAAGTGCCTGCAAAGCTGCTGCTGGCAGTGGGCACGGCCCTCTTGGCCTGCGGAGCTGAACGATGGGACCCAAGAGCAGCAGCCCAGGGGCAGCAGCGCAGGGCTCCGGCAGCGCCTCTGGGTTACCTCTGGGGCTGTTGCCATGAGGGCCGTGGCAAATGGACACAGAAAAATGTACCCCGTGCATGTGAGCCATGAGATTCGGCTTTCTCATAGGAGGGAGAGGAGGGGAGGAGGAGGCCGATGAGGGCCAGGTGACAATTAAGGAAGGGCAGTGTCCCAGTGAGAAATACCAGGCTCGCTGCCCTTCAGCCACTAGGACAGAGGAGAGCGAGGGCTGGCCTTCCTCCTGCCTGTGCCTGGGCGATGCTCTGGTTAACGCTGCCCTGAGAGTGGCCACTGTGCGGAGAGTGAGAGGACCCTCTGCTTTTGGCACATGAAAGTAAGAAGCAGAAGATCCCAAGATCCTGTCAGCTTTTCTTTCCTCTATTCCCTTTTCCCACAACCACCTCAAGTTGCCTATCTTGTGCTTGGAACTTTTCCCCGTCAGAAGGGTGCAAATAGTGAAGTTTCAGTGTTACCCCCAGGTTTCAGATCATTGAATATGAAGCTAACGAGCCTTCAGTAGTGATATCGGTAGCAAAGACTTTCCACAGTGAAAATGGCTAATATAAAACCATGTTAACAGTGTTAGGGCTAATGCTAGTCTTGACCTTGTGGTACCATCTTTACCCTTCCCCTCCTGGAGGTGGAGTGGTCCCTCCCTATGTTGGAGCTCATGCCGTGGTGGAACCGTGATACCTTTTGACAACCCGCAGCTCCTTTCTAGAAGGGTGCGTCCAACTTGCACCAAAACATTAATTTATGAAATTTGAAATTCCTCTCTACAATATGAATGGTCTTTTCCACCAACCCAGATAGCAGTGGGCTTTTTAAACCTTTGTGAATAAGGGTTGTGGATGGGAACAAGAGTGTTCAAACTCTAAAACTATGTCTTGAAAGCTTGTGGGACGCTTTCCCTGACTGTCTCTTTTTCCCTTCTTTGTTAAATCCCTTCTTGTGTTGGACTTCTTTTGAAGCCGTGGCAGTTGGCTAGTGTAGGCAGCAGCCTGTGCAGTGGTGTAGTTCAGTGTTTGGAGGTGCTTTATCTTTTGTTCTGGTACTTGATGTGGATGGTGGTGGTAGCCGTGAAGAGGAACAGGCCATTTCTTGATGATGCATGTAACTCTCCTTTGAAGGAGAGAGTTTCCTTGGTGAGAAAAGGAGAAGAGGTCTGATACTGCAGTCAGAGCTCTGCAATATCAGACCTGGGAGAAGAAGAGAGTGAGAAGAGCTAGAAATCTTTCAACTTGAATTCACTCTCTCTTTTTTCTTCCTTCCTCTGAACCCTCTTCCTTTTACAGGTGGGCCTGAGCAAAGCTTAGCTCAAGAGGGTGAGTTTTATCCCTGACTCCTCTTGGAGGAGATTATTTCCTGGAACGGCTCTTTTTGTTCCAAACGCTCCTTCCATTCCAGAGAGGTTTGCAGTTGGCAGCGTTGCTGCTGACGGAGGGATCTCCGTGTCTGCGCAGCAGATTACAGCCCGTGTGCGGAGCTGCCTGCTGCTGCGGAGCTCGTGGCTCTGCTGAGCCCGCTGGCGCGCTCGCTGCTCGGGGCTTGACGTCACGCGCCCGACCCGAAGAATGAAATACGGCTTCGGAGGGCTAGCTCTCCAGGGCTTTCTCCGGGACACACGTATTAGATGCACACTTCAAATAGCGTGGGTGCCCTGGAAGCTCTTGCTGAGAAAACAACTTGTTAAATCTCTTCTTGTGTTGCTCTCCAGAGCTTGCCAAATACATGTGGCATTTCTACTGTAGTGGAGCAGCTGCCATTCGGAAAGTGTGCCTGTGCATCTCCCCCCGCCCCGCGTCAAAGCGTATAACGTTTCACGGGTGGTGGGCCAAGGAATTGCCCAGGGTGGTTGGGGATAAGGAGTCGTGAAAGAAAGTTGTCTTCAGGGCCTCGTGTAAGACCCAGAGCTTGGAGGAAGGTTGTTCTTTGAGGCTGACGCTGAGTACAGCCTGGTGATCCTGCGCAGGGAGTCTGGTGTTGCCTGGAGAGGTGGTGTGCTGTCAAGCTGCGTTTTGCCTGCCTTGAGGCCTCTGAATGCAGGCTTTGGATATCGAGTGTCCTCTGTTGAGATTGTGTCGGACAGATTAGAAGAATTGTGTGCAGCTTGAGTTTGTAGCCAGTGCAGAGACAGAGCTTGTGCGAGATGTATTGTTGCAGTGCAAGTTAAGGTAGTGATTCATAGTTCTTGTGTTTCGATATTCCTGATTTGGGAGCTGTAGGATTGAAAAGTGACTTCCAGCTCTGCCCATTTTTGTTTGATTTGTATTTCATCTGGCCTAGAACCTGCTAGCTCTGCATACTAGGATGCTGTGTTGAGTCTGCTCTTTGTTATGAAGTTGCCCTCATTATTTTTTGGCGTTGCTTGATACTGAGCACTGGCCCACCATCCTCTCTGGCTGCGTTGGAACTGCTCTTGCCTTTGAGATGAATGATGCCGAGGGCTGAAGTGCTGCTCAGCTCATCCCTTGTGCGGAGCACGTCTGTGGCAGTAGATGGGGAATCAAGCTCTCGTGAACCACTTGTTTGTCTCCTCCAGACAGCAGAGTTCCCCATCAGAGAAGGGGAAGAAGAGCAGCAGGGTAGCTTGCTTTTTTGGTGACCGCTGTGGAACGTTGCTGAGCAGCCCAGGTGAGCTGCAGCGGAGCTGCCCGCCCCGCTCGCGGGAAGCCCCTTGTGCCGTGTCACCTCCTCGGGGCTCCCTGTGCTTGTTTCCTTAGTCACCCCAAGCCTGAGTCTGAGCTCTCCCTCCTACATCCTCACATGTGGTCAGGAAGTTCCTCAGCTTTCGTGTTGCTTTTTCACCCTCCCCATCTCCTTGATGAAATATGAAATGCTAATGGAAGTTATTCTTGTTTGGAGAGAAAACAGGAAAACCTCCCTCCCTGTATTGGAAGCAGAACTCGTGTCTCCCCCATGAAACAAGCTTCTCCGGAGCGGGACGGGCGGCATGGGGAGGAGGCAGCCGTGCTGAGCCCTGGGAGCCCATGTTCCACCTCCTGCACCTCCGAGTTCCTCGATCCTGCATTGCAGGGACTTGGCGCTGCTCAGACCTGCTCCCGGCCGCGCAGCCAGCGGCGCTGCCGGCCAGCCGGAGCTTGTCCGTACGTGGCCTGTGCAGCCCAAGCTGGGTGGGGGGCCAAGGGAGCTCGCTAGGGGCTTCTCCGTGAGGCTGCGCACAGGACGTGGGGTCGCAGCGAGGGCCCTGGGGCGGCCGTGCTGCAGGAGCTCGGCCCCGCCGCGTGTCCGCTTAGAGAGGGCTCATCTGCAATGCAGCTGTGAGCAGGCAAGTTGGGTAAATCAACGGGAGGCAGCGCAGGCTGTCCCGGCGTCCGCAGTCACGGCCGGGCGCTCCCGCAGCACCGGGAGGCCTCTCCAGAGGATCCTTGTGGGGAGGGGTGGCAGCACAGCCCATAGGAGCCCTCCTTTCCGTGCCCACATCCGCACAGGGGCTGCAGAAGGTGTGAAAAGGTACAGTGGGCAGCAGCTCTGGAACTGGAAAATCCTGCCCTGCCTTTCGCTCCTGGCTCCTCCGCCAGGTGTTTGCTCAGGGCTGCTGCTGTCAGGATGTCGTCGCTGCCACTCGCCCCGGACGTCCTGTTCCCGCACGGGGCTCGTGAGCTCCTGCCCGCGGCTCGGAGGCAGCGTGGCACAAAGTGCTCCGTGGTCCCTGCAGTGAGGTGGCCCTGCCCGACTCTTGTCCTGCTGTCCACCTTCTTTTCCTGCCTTTAAAACGCTTCTGGAGGGACTTTGTTGGGGGCTTTTCCTCCAGTGCCTTTATTGCTGCTTTCAGAAGCAGCTCCTATTGACAGGCGTTGTTGACACAGGAACACGTTTTGTAACTCGCCACCTGCTTTTCCTGCTCTCCGCTTCCTCTCTGTGCCTGTTTGCCCGGGCACCCGCCGTCCCCGGTCATGACTGAATTGCGCTATCCGTGTCTAGCAGCGCTCCCTCCCCTTGTGCCGAGGGCCAGGCTGACTTGTTGTAAGAAGTTATTTTTAGGGTTTGCTTCCTGGGATATTCTACCCGTGGCCAGTTATGGTGATGGAAATGTCACCGAGGCGCATCAAGGACTTGGGCTCATTGCTAGCGTGCCTGCCGTTGCGGGGCTCCGCTGCTCGCGGGGCCGAGTCCCGCCCGGCCGCGGCACCCACGAGCAGCAGGACAGCGCGCCCGGCTCCGGGCGGCCGAGCGGGCCGGCCTGGTGGAGGGGACGGTGCCTCCCTTCCCCAGCAACTTGTCTCTGCCCTCCTCCTTTTGCATGCACAGTGCCAGTGCCGCGGGGCTGTGTGCCTGCTCTGCAGGGCTCTCCTTAACAGGCGGTTTGCTCCTTCTGTGGGATGGATTAAGTTGCTGCCAAAGGCCAGTCCTACAATAGGGAGTGACTTATTTTATTTTAAACACTGAAAACGAGGCAAAAAAAAAATATCCCCCCTGTGATCAGGAGCTTGCAACACCTACAAACGATTACAGATGATCTTTATGGCAGCCATCTCTAGCCAGCAAAGCATGTAGGTAATACAGGCAAATTGCAAACCCTAACTGACTGGAGCCTGGGGTTGGCTTCAGGAGGACCGGGCTCTTTCCCTTGGGTTGTTTGTCCCCTTCTTTGTATTGCAGCAGCTGCCATTTCTTTCTTTTCTCTTAGATTTAGAAACTGAGCTCAGACAAAAGCATCAAAAAGGAGATATTTAAATGGTGGGAATGGGTTTCTCTGGGTGACCATGAAGGTGGTTGCTTGGGTACAAGTTGAGGGGGCCTGTGGGGAGGAGGTGGCACTTGTGCTGAGCAGGGTGTCCACGGAGCCGTGCTTGGCTCGGCCAGAGCTGCGGCGTGGGGCCGGCTCACCACCTCTGTTGTAGCCCCGGAGCAGGGGAACAGAGACCCGGAGCAGCACTAGGGAGGGTAGCGGGACAGAAAGGAGCCCGTACTCCGCAGAGCTGTGTGTCAGGGTCAAGCCCTGGGGCTGCTCAGGAGCAGGAGGCAGCCCCGCCGTGCCCTTCACTGCTGTGGGCACTAGCTATGCTGCTTGGTGGTGCGATGGGCCCTTTCATCTAGAGGTGTTTTGGTAGGTCTGATACAGGTGATACCTGGCGCAGAACATACTTGCGTTTTAGGTCCTCTCGCACTCAATTTTCTTGGGAGCTTGTTCTGTATTTACAGCTTTATCTGCTTAATTTAAAGTTATGCAGTATCACTAGGGGAGCTTAGTCTTAAAATGGATATATTTGGCCAATCTTTAATTACTCCAGCCCCCTGAGACTCTCTTTGTCAGGAAGGCATATTTCGGGAGATGTCTGGTCGTTTCTGGAGCAGTTGCTCAGCGCTCTGGTGCAGGACTCCTTGCCTGTGCTCTCAGGAAGGTTTTCCATTTGCTCTCCTCCTCCAGCTGCCATCCCTCAAACAGCAAAACAGGGCAGCGGTTCCAGTATCCTGCCCTTTCTCAGCCCCTTGGAATGGCTGGAAGCGACGTGATGCTTGCTGTTGGGTGGGCACAGTCCTGCAGCCTGTCTCTTGCAGCAAAGAGTGACATTCTGCTTAATGCCAGGATTAGGAATAAGCAGAAATTCTGTAGTTTTGTTTCTCTCACAACCTTTCTACATTTGGATTCAAACATAATTTGCTTGTTTCACTCAAAAGAAATCCACCCATTTGATGGTTGCATTATGGTATAATGTTTTATTCAAGGACTGATGACACATAAGCATCTGTTGGTTGGAAAGTGGGGCCTGGATGCAGCAGATCTGCAGGCTGCCGGTTGGGCAGCCCTGACGATGGCTTCTCATTTTAAATGTGTCAGGTTGTGTGAAGAGGAGCCTGCTTAGCCTCCCCTGCATGGGCCAGCCTCATGGCTTCCGTTCATACGTGGGTGAAGAAGCCTCAGAGTGTCTGGAATCTCCTGCTCTGTGTAGGGTTTTTCCCAAGATTGGGTTACGGACACGCTCTTCTTTTTGGAAAGGGGTAAATATTCAGTCTGGTTCTCTCAGAGTCAGATTCCCCTCCTTGCTCCTATGTTCTCCTAGTCTTTCTTTTCCTACTAGAAAGCAGGTGCTTCCACTGCACCCTGCATCTCAGCAGCAGTGTGGAAAAAGGTCCTGGCAGCCTTTTTAGCCCTGTACTGCCCAGGCCTGCTTCGAGTCCTTCCTGCTCCCTCCAGTGACTCCTAAATACACGGGCAACTTTCACTGAGCATCCTTTATCCTCCCAGTGCTGTTACTGGGCAGGCAAGTATTAGCCCTCTTCCACACCTGGAAACAGTGAGGCACAGTTTTGTAAGTGCTTTGCAGAACGCCTGGCAGGAAGCTGTGAAGGGTTAGGAAGAGAATCCAAATTGTATTCTTTGCTGTAGCAGTGATAAGAAAAGTACAGAAAAAGCACTATGGGCGTTTGGCAGAAAAATAGCGTGGGCCAAAGAGTATAATGTTAAGAGGCATTGTAGTCTAGCTGGATGGATATGGGAAGAAGATTTTGGCATGCTCTTCCTGCTGCTTTTTTCCCCCTGATTAGCTTATTGTTTGTGAAACACAGCTCTGAAATGCGTTATGTCTGGGCTGCTTTATAGGCATGAGCCTTTGGACTCTCCAGCACATTATTATTTTTCCAGGTGATAAGACACAATTTGAAAACTGGAGTTAATTGGTGTTGGTAGCACAGGCTCTATGCCGATGACAGTAAACAATACATGAGTGTGCGCATTTGTGAAGACTAATCAGAAAAAGCAAAGGAGATGACTCGGCTATAAATGTTTCCTTGCATCAGTTGTGACTGCAGGAACTGAGACAGTAACATCTGCAACGGGTTATTCTCAGAAGCAGATAAAAGGGAAATGGCAAAAACAAAAACTTAGATCTGTGGGATGTGAGACAGTTGAACTGCCAATGAATGTATAATTTGTAACTAAGATCAGCAACTGTACCTGTGAGTGCAAATAAGAGCAATCTTATGATAAGAATTCAGATAAATTTGAAACTTGGCTGCATTCCAGGCTCTGAGTAAGTAATTGAGTCAGTTGTAAAAATATAGATTAGGGGATACTGTCAGGAACTGTTCCTCTTCCTTGCTTACTGTATCTCTTTGGCTAACTAATCACTCTGTGCGATGGCTTCCTATCTGCTGGGGAATTTGTAAACATTTGCGTTAATGTATGGTTAAGGTATTTGAAATCTTTCCAAAGGAAATTGCTGCAGATGTACAAGTTATGCTGCTACAAGCCACTTTGATCATATGATAATGTTGAACTAGTGTGATGTCTTTAGGAGCAGAACATCCTTTGCTACCCAGGGAGGAGTAAAACCCTTGATATGTTTAAGAAGATTGCTGTTAGCTGGTCAGAAGGCATAATTAAGGTTATATAGAACAGAGTTGAAGATGTCTCATTAATTGGAATTTGGTCCAGGTAGGAAATAAAAAACATGAGGGGATGACCAGAAGAGCTGTTCTGTGCCCGGTAGTGTGTATGCCAGGGATACTGTTCTCATTTTAGATTGTGCCTTTCCAATTTTCTTTAGCAGGCAGTTCAACACCAGGGTACAGAGGTTTGGGAAGGAGTATCCATGTGAAGTGGGGAGCTGAGGCAAAAGGAAAAGGCGAGGGAGAGGTGGAATGTGATAAAGGTTAATTAAAGTGTGCTGTGAAAACTGGTTGGATGTTCTTGTGTGCCCTTTCTGTAATAAGAGATGTATTTGGTTATGTAATGAATTGAAAATTTATCTTTTCAATAATTCATTTCAAACTTGCTGCCTTGAGACAAATATCATAGATGGAAAAAAAAGGATGAGAAACTTGTGTGTAATTAAAATCAGCATATATGGAGTGATTTTTATTTTAAGTAAAGGGCTCACAGTCTTGTTTCCTCAGGTTATGCACGTTTGGCACCAGGAAATGAATTCCTTTTATCCTTTATACACAGTGACTGAAGGAGCTCTGAAATGAAGATCCGTGTCTTTTCTGCCATTGGCAGTTGTTTGGTGCCTACGTTGAGAGAAGAATACAAAATTCTCCCCATCTCAGACTTACCTCTTCCCTTTTCCTTGCACCATGGCAGGAGGGTGGAAGTTGAGAGAAGGGTTGTGAATTTGATTTGGAGTCCAAATCAAGAGTGACCCATGCTACAGCCTGATGTAATAGGGCATCCAGCCAGTGTCCTTTTTCAGTCTGGCCCTTCTGCCATCCAGCTGTCCTCATCTTGCAGCCTGTTATAAGTTGAATTATATAGATATATATATAACTTGAAATAGTGTCTTTCAGTTGTTGTTGGTTGTGGAATGGAAGACCAAAAGAATCGGTGCTTTCCCCGGTGTGAGTCCACCTGAGAGACACTTGGCAAACAATTCTTTCAGTTTCTCCTGATAGGAGCAGTGATGTGAACCCTGGGAAGGAGGCCCTGCCCTGAGCTCTTCCCGAGTAACCCTTGTGGACCTGCCTAGAGGTGGCAAGTGATTGGAAGTAACTTTCCACATTGCAACTCTAAATGTAGTTGTGCTCTCTGGGGATGTTGTGCTGTTAGCCCCCAAACAAAGCTCTCGATCAATATCTGAATCTACAGCATGAAAAATACCATGTCAACTCTTCTCTGTGGATAATGATATTAAAAGCTATTAATCAATTCAGTGCATAAGTCTTAAGGATATTGACTATATTAATAACTTAAAACCCTTATGATTCTACATTTTTTTTTTCTGGAGCACCCTAAACACGGGAAGCAATGGGCAGGTAATTGTCTCTGGTTCTGGCGGGCCGTTGCTTCCAGTAAGAGGCAGGTCGGGCACCTCTGCAGCTTCGTGGGCGTGCAGGGCTTGTGCAGCCCCCTCGGTCGGAGCCCCGGGCAGGAGCAGCGAGACCCGGCCGTGCGGAGGGAGGCTGCGGCCTCGGGGCGCTTCGTTCCTCCCTTGCTCCTGCGCCTGCCATGGAGGCGTGTGGCAGCCCAGCAGGGGTGTGAGGGTCTTTATGAATGCGTGAGGTGATTAATAAGCGCAGAAAACCGCTGCTTGCCATGGTAAGTAAAAAGAGTTTCTCCCCTGCACAAAATACTGTTTTAAAATGTAGTTATATTAGTTTTTAAGCCATGTAGTGCACCTTAATTGCGAACTGGAGAACTTAACAGCCATCCCCCTCTCAAAAGCTGTCAATTCCTTTTGAATAGCTGTGAACACAAATGAAGGGCAAATAGCACTTGCTTTTGAATTATCAGTGTTTATGGAAGGGCAAACTTCGTTTCTTCTCCTCCTGCCCTTGCCACAGTAAGGGCATTGCTTTTGTGCAGTGCACACTGCCTTTGGTAATGGTCTTGTGCTTGCGAGCCTCTTGTTAATGAGGCCTATTAACAATAATGAAAAATGGCAGGCTTAAACTGCAGAGCTAGTCAGAAAAATGATTCTCCAAGAATAACAGTGGAGGCTGCGGACGCTCTCTTGCCTTATTTAATTTACAGGGTGGAGGAGGAGCAGAGGCTTGACTCCCAAACTAGCTATTCTCCTGCAGATGAGCCCGTGATCCGCACATCCTGCCGGGGCTCTGATGGGTGCCGGGGGCCTCTGATGGCTGCGAGCTCCTCGGCGGGGCTGGCAGGAAAAAAGGCAGCTCTGTCAGTTGGAGCGAGCGGGCCTGACTCAGCAGCACGGAGCGCCTGTGTGGAGTAAAGAGTGGTGGTTTTATGTAATTATTCATTGACTGTATCTGTGTTTGAGTGTGTTGCCACCTCCGCATCGTGTGCTGTTTTCGTTAGGAAGGTTGTGCCTCGCTTTCCAGTATATGAATAGCTCTGCTTAAGGAAAGGAACGGGTTGGCAGCTACTCTGTTGCATTAAAAGCGTGAGGAAAGAAAATCCTCCTTAGGAGCTGATGTGAGAACATTGATTGGATGCTGTCTGTCCATGAGAAGGCAGGATGGGAAAGGTCTCCTCTGCTCCATGCTGTACCCTCTCGTCCTCTCTTGGCAGAGGACAGCCTTGGAATATCTTCCCCTGGCGTGGGACCGGCTTGTCCGTCCTCGCTGGGAAGGATTTCTCTCCTTGCCTCCCTATTGCTCTGTTTGTGCCATGTCCCTCTGAAAAGAGGCAGGACGTCCTGCTTGGTGCTGCTGGACGGGTGGTGGCCTCAGCGTCGTGTCCCCTGCCCCTCTCCTCAGGCGCCCTGCGGAAGGGGGCAGTGGCTGCTCCCCCGCGAGCTCGGTGCTGAAGTGAAAGCGTTTCAGCCCCAGCCCTTGGCTGGCTGTTGCCCCTTGCCTGCTGCGGTGGGGGAGCCAGGATGTGCCCTGTGCTTCTATGCCCACCCATGGTGCAAGGTGGGGATGGGACACTTGCCACCAAGCGCTCCAGCTGCATCTTTGGGGCTGTGCGGCCATCTGCAAGAGAGGCACAGCTGGAGATAGCCCGTGGTGAAGCGGGGTGCACATGGATACAGGGAACTGGTGGATGCCCAGGGCCCAGAGCAGTGCCAGCCGGCGAGCAGCCCCGTGCAGGAGCGGCTGTGCACGGAGCCGCGGCGGCAGCAGGAAGCACGGGACACGTGAGGTGGAAACAGCCCCGGGACGGCCGGCAGAGCAGCCTGCGATGCGCGGCCAGCAACGCGCCGTCGTGCCGGGGCCGTGCGCGCCGGGTCGCCGCATTGGTTTACCTGGTTCGGCCTGGGAGCGGTGTGTGCGATAGGAGAGCAGGAGTCATGAGTTCGAGCCAGAGTCGCAAGACTGTGCCCGCCTCCTGGCCTGCTGTGTTTGAAAAGACTGGGGCTTCCTTAACGAAAAATAAACCGGTGAAGATTCTCCTGGGCTTCAGTAAGCTGTAACGTATTGTTAACAAAGAACAAAAAGCAGCTGCCAAACTGAACATCTTGGTGTAAACTTTTGACCACAGTTGGAACTGACTGTGCTAAAACCAGGACCTTCATAGTTTTCATTTGTTCTCTTTAGTGTATTTTAGAGGTGAGTACACAGAATACTCAGTATCATCTAACATACAGTTTTAGGTATCCATTGCAATCAAATATCTAATCACTGATTCTGTAATCATAGCTGCATGGTTGTGTCATTACCAATTTGTATACATGACATTAATTCTGGCATTTTTTGAACTTTAGGTGTTTCATCAAACCTTTGTGTGTGTGCATGTAGAATGTGAGAGTGAAACTTTTTCCTCTGCTACTTTGTTGGCTGGTCATTCAGAACTGAAGGCCAGATTTCTATTACTCATGCTTCAGGGTTGGCTGTGCTGACTGATAGAGAGAAGACTTGCACTGTCTATGAATCCTTCTCTAGAAGATTGTGTTTGGAAGTAGCTACTGCCACTTCTCCCTCTCCTTGTTCCTCTGGCTTTTGAGAGGTGTGCAGGAAAGCATGGTGAGACAACACGCAGTCTGTCCTAACCTATGGTCTTTGAGGTGGCTGAAACATCTTTTGACTGAAAAGGGTCAGTAGGAGTATGAACAACCAGGTGCCACTGTCCACCTTTCAGGTGTGGATGCCAAAGTTTGCTGTGGAGGTAGGTGGCATTGAAAAGAGGTGCCGATGCCATAGGAATAGAAGTGTCCTTTATTGGAAGGGCCTGTAACAAATGAGTATCTCTGAGACAGCATTGGCGTTTTCCTTAAAAAGCGAGTAGTAGATGGTGAGTTTTCTGTGGTCTGATCCTGGTTTACTCGTAGCGTCCATGATGACAAGCAAATCATTGTATTAAGGCATATATAAAATATTTTCAAACAGAAACCCCAATATCCCCTCCTCTTTCCTCTCATCTGTCTGTCTCTTTTCCCATCCTTGCTTCAGGAGTGGCTGAGGTCTAAACAAAACACATTAGCCCAGAGTCACTTTGGGCCTCAGCATCTGAAAGACAGGCTGCTTTGAGCCGTAGCTTGCGTGTCTGCAAAGCGGACTGAATTCTCCTTTTCTAGTGATGCTATTAGGCTACATTAATTGCTACTTAAAGCACTTGGAAACACAATGCTGTACGGTGTGGTAGGAAACACTAAGTGTTCTCTCTTTGCAGTAAGTGTGAACAATTTGTATTGTATTTGAAGGACCGCTTAAATTGTGCTTCTTGATGCGTAGTCATGACCTGTCTGTGTGTTGTCTTGTGCTTTCTAAATGTCACAGGAGGGGAGCTGAAATGGTGACTTGAACAATTTGTGTGCAGAGTGGTAGAGTCTGTCCTATAACTTTTAAGTGAAATATTTACTAGTATGCTACTGTGTTTTGGATCATTTCAATCTTTGCTGAGATAGATAATTAGAAATAATCTAATGATGCCCTTAAAGCTTTAGTAAGCAGAATAAAAATGGGTTTTGAACTAAAACAGGAATGGATGTTTTATCTTGGTAGTCTCATTTGCTGAAGGATTTCAACATACATCACCAGCGGACTGTGCCAAGATGTTCACTGAACTGCAGTCATGGCATGAGGGGCTGCAGAACAAGGCTGTGTCTCAGAGTGGAGCTGAACCTGAAAGATCCTGTTGGTTAACCCAAATGCAGCTTCCCATGAAGGCAGTTAACATGTTGGGAATGCAGTTTCAGTATAAAATCAAAAGAAATAACAATGCCACCTTTGGGGTCTTTTTGTTGCTCTTAAAGAGTGTGAGGGATAAAAGCAAGTGGCCAGATCTTCTGTGTGCTGGTGAACTCAGGAAGATAGAGAAGAAACATCTTGGGGCGTATCCTGAACTTTGTATTTCTGCCTAAATGTGCCTCTGTTTCTCTTGCCCTGATTTTATTTCTGGGAGAGCGTATGGTCACCACAGAACGACAAACTGATTTTGCGTGGTGGCTGGAACTCAGGGATAGGTCTGGGTATCATGAAGGCAGGGAGGAGTCCCTAAAGAGCCATGGATGGGGCGAAACAGGCTTCAACTTGGCAGGCAGTGGAGAAAGCTGCAAAAACGTGTTAAAGGTCCAGGCTTTTGGTGCTCTAAAGGGTGCTGCTTGCTTCCTTCTCTGTCCTTTGAGAATGATTTGTCCCAGATAATCCTGCATTGAGAAGCTGCTTGTCCAGGGAGGGTGGAAAAACTGGTAAAACGTGGGGGAGGAAAAAAAAAGAGTGAAACTCTGGTTAAGAGTCTCTGTCAGTGGTGTGGATGCTTTTGTGCTCTAGAATGACGACTTCTAACATCTTCAATGTCCTGATGAGCAGATGGGTCAAAATGGGTTTGTTGTGGTCCACTTTGCTGCAGGTCACCTACAGCATGATGCTGCTACAGTATTTTCTGCAAGCCTCAGTTCTTGGTGCTGTCTCCTAGGTTCTGTTCCTGGAACCCCTACCATTTACTCTAGCAATTTTAATAAATACCTAGTGTCCTCAGACCCGTCCTCACTTCCTTTCTTTCTCTGGTGCTGTCTCTGCAGTTTTTTCTCTTAGAGTACACAGTTGTGCAGGTTGTAATAAACAGACACTTCTCCTGAAGCAGTGATATAAGATATATTATTACTCTAAGTTATTTTACCCGTAAAGCTTCCATTTCTTTTAGTCATTGGTCAAGTGTGGTATTGTTGTCATACTTGAATCATTCTTGATGTGTGGTCTCCATTCGGTCCTTGTAGGGCAAACTGGGAGCCTTAACAGTCTCCATTCCAAACTTTACATCAGATAAATTCTCCAGGGCTCTAGCCTGCCAGTTTCCTGGCCTGCAACAACAGAATAGAGCTGTGTTGTATGCTCAGAGATACAGGAGGGGATGTTGTTCATGACAACCTCTTTAGTATCATGAATGGAGAGGAGCTCGGGGCAGGCTGGTGAGTCAGTGTCCTCTCGTTTTGCTGTCCCTGTTGAGTGGCAGGAGAGGGACCAGGCAATGTTTTTTCACACTGCTGAAGTCTTTGGTTCTGGCTGTAAGCAGCCAACTGCATAATTGCTTCTTGGGAAATCAGTCTGTTTCACTAGCTGCTGAACAGCCTGTTTCTAAAGCAATGCTCTATCAATAGCAATGTCTTATTTGCCTCACGATAATCCAGATCCCATGTGACATCCTGGTATTATGTTATTGGGTATTTTTCTTCTTTTAGGTGCAGAATCTAGGACTGCTCAAGTGAAAATCCTGGTTATGCTGCTGACTCCTTGCAGTTCTCAAATAAATCACTTTATTCTCACTCTACATTTGTTAATCTGCAAAACTGGCCGTTTTTCTTCAATATATGATGAGGGGATGGTAAAGATTAATGTTCATTCTGTGCTTTTAAAAGTGATGACAACTTGTATTAGTGCCTGGAGTTGTGAAGGAGAAGGCTGAGGGAACTCTGAGCGGTTTGTCTCATCTGATGGATTGGAAATTAGAGAGAGGCTGATTCATGCAGAAGAACAGAATATCACAGAATATCGTATGGTCTAGAGACTAACATAAACCTTTTATAAGTGCTAATTCTTGGAGTATTACAGCAGAGGGTAGGGAAAAAATACTCTATAGTTTCCTGGGCAGCCGCAGCCAGCGCGAGCAGCGGGCTGCTGCTGAAGCACTGCCTTGCTGCTGATCATTTGTTCCTCCTTGCACCGGCACAAATTCTTTATATAGTTACACGGTGAACCAGGTTAATGATGGATCAATTCAGCTATCCAGTTCAGCGCGCTGCTGCGCAAGTGCTTGCGCCAGCATCAGAAGCAAAGAGGATGCAGGGCCATTAGGAAGCAGGCAGGGGAAGGACGGGACTGCAGCGATCAGCAGCGTTTTAGCTAAGCAGCCTTCTCTACCTGCTGTTGGACAAATCTGTCCAACGGAAAGGTGATTTCTTTCTTCCTAGAGATACTCTTAAAAGTCGAGCTTTATCTCAGCTGTGACCCTTGGGAGACTGAGGCAGGGGGACTGGGGCTTTTCCCTGGCATGACTGTTGTTGAAGGGTGAGGCAGAATGGGATTTTTTGCTCACACGACTCTTTTACTAAAATCTTTGATTTCAGTAGCCTGGTTAATGAGTCAGAGCTGTAACTGTATCTGTGGACAGCTGAATTACTAAAAGTACCCTCTGAAGGGTGGTGGGGCTTTTGGACAGAAGAAGAGATTCTTCAGTCTCAGAATTAAATGGTGACTTACTAGCACTAGCTTTGCTGATGGGTACTTGTGTGGGCTGAAAGGAGTCTTCTGATACTTCATTCCCTATGGAAATAGCTATGATATAGCTATTACTGTGAAATGTGTTTACACTATTTACTGTTGGACATGTCCCAGACAGAAATGAGGAACTAATGGAGCAGTTAATGCCTCCAGCAGTTAATTTTTGTCTGACGGTGAGAACTTGGTCTAATATGTTTGTCTGTCCTCTGCCTCTTGCTTTACAAGCCTTGGTTTCACTCCGAGAGGCGGGTAGTGATACTGAAAATTGGGTCTGGAAGCGATTTGGTTCTCTAGTGCAGGGCTGAAGAGAAGGTCACAGTCTTGCGGCTGCTCAGAGGAAGAGATCTCTGTGGTGTCCCCATCCTCTTGTCCCTTTGGAAAGGCCTCTCCTACGGTTGGATAGTGGGACTCCGGGAATGGGAGCAGGTTTCGCTGTGATCCCTCACAGTGTCATTGCCCACGCGGTGAGTCACTGGTAATGCCCGAGTTCTTATTTTTAGTCCTGTTGCTGCCATTGGGATGAAACCATTGGCCGGCAAGAGATTTAAGCGAGGAGATCAACACGTTAATCTCCCTAGGCCTTCCCCCTCAGCTGCTGCCTCCGCTGCCCTCTGCATCTCGAGATGCAGCTTTTCCTCAATGACCGCACGGGGCCGTGTCCCCTGCCTACCCTGGCAGGACGTCGCTCAAACCCCTTCGCCGCTGAGCAGGGAGGCGCGAGCGTCCGGGCACGCGCGTGGGCACGCGTGCTGCCCCCTGCAAGCCCGTGCGCTGGGCCTGCCCCTCCTGCCTTCCTGTTGGGGCTCCTCGGGAGCATTCTCGCCTTCTTGCTGCTGTTATCCCTGCACAGCCTTTCCCTCTGTTGCTTCAGAAAGTGTCCTGAACAGACCCAATGGACTGTTCCTATAGCTTCCCATACTAACTGCAAGTGCCTTCGCCTTTACAAGTATTATGTTGAATTCAGTCAGAGGTTTCTATTGTAGCAATTCCTACAATAAGAATCTTAAAGATTTCTACAGTTTACATTGTAGGAATCTTTAATAACAAATTGTTTATTTGTTCTAAGGCTTAACTTTACTACATGCTTTCCGGACACAGTGAGGTGTGGAATAAAAGAGTCCTGGTGTGAGCTTTTTTGCCCAATAGTGCATGGAAAGTAGTGCAGACTTTGTAGGATGTTTTCTTCTGCTCTTCCTTTCCCTCTTTCCCAGCTACTCCTGGATAAACTTGTTCCTGAAGTCCCAGTTTACATGCCCAAGGCTGGTGGCGGTATGTGATGTAGCTGATCTGCTTCTCCATTCCCATGGCCTTGTGTCCTCAGGTAGCTGTAGCCGTGGCTTGTAACGTGAACAAAGCTCCAGTCCTCCTGAGCTCCTGGCCGCGTGCTGGTGATACCGCCTGTGCACACCAAACTTGTGTGGGGCTCTGTCCTGTTAGCTGTGGTTCAGCTGGTGACATCCTTCTGACTCACTTGGTCCCAAGGGGGGGTTTTTTGCCCCCTTTTTTTTTTTTTTTTTCCCGCTTGAAGGTGGCCCAAATGTTACAGAATTTGGACAGATTTTTGCAAGCGTATTCTTTCTTGTACCTGCCCTTCAGGGAGGAAAAGTTGGAGTCTGTTGTGTTTGAGAATTTGTGTTTTTCTTAGTAATCACCTCAAAATCCAAGAGCACTTCTGATTGCTTATCTGAGTCACTGTTAACTCTACCTAGGGACAACACGCCCAAGGTGAGGCATCAGTTGAACAAAGTAGCTACCACATATTGTCTCACCTCTCCAGGGTGAGGCCGCTGTTTTTGATGTGGCTGTAGTGCTGTCAGCACGTTGAGGCTGGGAACCAGTCCTATGGGAGCAGGTTAGTCCTGTGTGACCTTCAGCAGGAACTGTCTTGAGCGCTGGTGTGGAGCTGCCTCCCGCTGCAGCCCAGGCCTCGAAGGCAGAGCCGGCAGGGCCGTGTGGAGTGTGGGTGCCTCCAGTTTGTGCCCGGAGCATGCTGAGATGGAAACTCCTGTGTGCTTATTTATAAACCTCTGCGCTGGTTGGGCTGGCCATGTCTGTGGCTCTGAAGCTGGAGCTGGCTGCGGGCAGTGGAGCTGTTGAGTTGTGAAGTGTAATTGCTTCACCCACACGTGCTGCAGGCTCCAGGAGCTGCTCTTCCTGCGACTTTCCCTTCTCATACGTTTTCTGCCCGTTTTGTCTGTCAGAGCTGGTCTTATGAACATGCTTAGTGTTTCTGCTGTGCGTGAAGGAAGCATAATCACTGTATGTCTGTGTTCTTTCTTTCCTCTTTCTCTCCTTGCCTCTTGCCCCAGTTCTCCCTGTCTGTGCAGAAGTATTGGGTGTCTGAGCTGACGAACAGAGCACTTTGTGTGTCTGCTGACAGCGCAGGAGAAGGAGCAGTTGCAGAATGAAGGGGACGCTTCACTAGCACTGTTCCCAGTAGTGCAGTGGGAATAGCATTGAAGTCTCAGTGATGCGGTGGATTTCGGCATGGGCCGGCAACCTAGGCACATATGTAGGTCCCCAGCAGGCCTGTGCAATCTGCATTAACCTCCATGAATCCTGCTATTATTACCCATGCTAGCAAGCGTAGTACTAATATGGATGTGTTTATACGTGCTGTGATTAACCTTTGATTGCAGAGGAGGCATACCTATAAAGCTCTGAGCCTCTTTTGCAAAGACAGAAGGTGCCCAGCAGGAACGATATCAGAAGCTGGGTGTCTCTCTCCTGCCTGCGAGTGCCAGATCCAGAGGAAATTGGTACAGGGCTTTCCTAACGCTTCGGTTTTCTCCAGCGTTCTCTCTGGTGCTGCACTTCCAAAGTGAGGGTCTTGGCTCCCTGGGGAACAGCTAGCTGCTTTCTGTGTCCCCTTGCACAGGGGCTCGTTCATGTAAGCCCGGCCTCCTGGAACTGGTCCATGTTCCAGCCCATAACATGGTGGAGAAACACCTGTGTGACCACTCGAGTTGTCACAGGCAGCAGCTCCTCTGCAGAGCTTGACACGTCCTCAGCAGATCACAGGGAAGGGTGATTTCTGCCTTGCCTCTTTGTGGTGGTGAGGAGGCAAGCGCCTTGAAGAGTCTGGTGGGAGCCATAAATCTGGTCATTCAGAGGAGAGGAGCAGGGAAACGGGAGAAGTCTGGGGTTTTGAGAGCCTGTATCTGTGCCAAAGATACAGGCTGGAGTGCTGGAGTCTGTGACTTCTCCAGAGGTTCGGAAAGTCGGTGCTCTTTGGGGGTACTGGTTTACCGTGCTACAAGGAATTATCGTGCTTCCGAGAGGCGAAACAGGCATCGGGAAACTAGGGAAGCACGCACTTACTGCCAAAGAAAAAGAAATACAGCCGTGAGTGGTGTATTCCTAACCACAGTTGTACACGATGGGAGTTTTTGGAAGGATTTGTAGTTTGTCTGTGTGATTTTGGTTTGAAGAGGGTCTGCTTCTCTGGAGCTTCAAAGAATATTGTTCTCGGGAGGATGACTGTGCTCTGCGCTGTGATTATGTCAGCCCTGTGGTTCCTCAAAGCAGATCCTGGAGCACTGCAGAGGATATGGAAGAGTGGTGGGGAGAGCAGGACTGAGCCTGAAACAGGCTGATTTGGGCTGATGCTTGAAGTGAAGATAACAAGCACCTACTGCTTTCAAGTGTGTTTAGGTGATAGAGAGCAGTGCTGCAGCCGCGCCGCGCTGGTGCTCGGGTTTTAACACAACTGTACTGGCTGTGACATCCCAGTGATGACTCTGCCTGAGACACCAGCTCCTCCCTGTTGGGGACCTTACCCCGTCACCGGCCTGTGAGTGGGGTACCTCTGCCTCCAGTTTCCTGGGCGAGCAGGAGGGTCTCTCCTCCTGCTCTCCAGGAACCTCTCCCATGTAGGCCTTTCCAGCTACTCCTGCAGTTGTCCCTGGTCACCCAGTGAGTCCTAACCGCTTACCTCGCCGGCTGGTGCCCCACTTGCCCTGTCAGTTATTTTGAACTGTGCTTCTAGTGCTCTGGACATCCCCACGGCTTGGGCCTCGTTGCCTCGGGCATCTCTATTCTTGGCTCTCCCAGGCTGGGCCACGGGCAGTGAAAGTAGCTTAGCCTCTCGAGATAGGAGTGACTTCCCTGTGCCCGTGGTGTGGCCAGGTGATTACAGTGAGAATCCTCGCTGACCTGTTCTGACCTGTGCGACCTCTCTCTGGCTTAGGGGCAGGTTTGTGCAGGAGCAGGGACAGCTTACAGGCAAACTGAGCACCCAGCCGCCTTCGCACTGCCTCTGCCGCAGCCTCAGCCCCGTTCTTGAGCTTCCTTTTCTGCTAGGCCCTGGAGGGAAATCCTCTCCCTCAGGCTGTGGTTCCTCTTGCTGCTTGCTCAGACGCTCTACCCTGGCCTCCCCATGCAGCCTCCCTGTGAGCACGCAGCTTCCCAGCGGGTACCCGCTGTCTCTGCCAGCAGCAGTGCTGGGAGGGCTGCCTCCTGTGTCCCCCTCTCCTTCAGCCACGCTGCCCTGCCGCAGCTAACGCCTCTGGGCCTTGCCTGCCCCCCATGCAGGATGACTGGGGTGGCTCCTGCGCGTGCATGTGGAGCTGTGCGCCGGGGAGACCTTCTCACCCAGCTCCTCAATGGGACGGCCGCCAGAGGGGAATTAGCTGCTGACGTACGGCTCCGGACGGCGAAGGTGCAGCCTCGCGGGTGGACACGTGGGCGTGGGTTAAGAGGGTCAGGATGGCAAGGCGGCATCTGCATAATCCCTTTGCTGTTTTGCCTGGAGATGAATGAGTGGCTGCTGGGGTGGGGAGAGGCAGCAAAATCACTGCTGGGGCAGGCAGACATGAGTGCAGTTACAGGGATTTTGTTTCTTTGTTTTTAAGATGAGCCTGAATAGTTTTGCAGGCACAGAACATTTAAAGGCACTCTAATTTGGTAGCCCTCTTCTCAGGGAGGTGAGAATATCCTAGAATTTGTGAGTATCTGAATTGAATGCAGAGGTTCTTCCCAAGCCAGAAGCTCTCGAAGCTCCTGGTGAAGCTCAGTCCTTGAAGGGACTGTTTATTCTGTGACTGGTTTTGCATTCACCAGCCTGCCTGGCCCTCGAGCCCCACGTTACTTCTGTGGTCCCTCCGCAGGTGCCAGTGCAAGGAGGGCCGCTGGGTTTTGTGCGCGTGCTCACTGTGCCACGGAGCATGTGCTGCTCGCCTCGGCCTGTCCTGCTGACCACAGCCAGGGTGAGCGTGAGGAGGTGCGCGGGAAGGGCCCGGCAGCCAGGCTGCGGGGAAGGGGGTTGTGTGGAGCTGGCACGTGCACCCTGCAGCACGTTCACAGTGTGCAAATACTGCCTTGTCCAGGCTCTTCAAACCCTCCTGGCTAGGGCAGCACCTTGGTGTGTGTTGGACTCTTCCTGCAGCGTGCCACGAGCAGAAGAGGGGCAGCAGCCTTCCCAGCGCTTCCGAATTGCTTGTCCCGCTTCCTTTGTGGGTGAGTTTTCCTGTGAACAGTGACAGCTACCAGGGCAGCCTTGATTTGAGTGTAACAGACTGAGCCCCGAGAGGCAGCATAGGCTGGTGCTGTTGTAAGGGGCTGTTTTCCAGCTGCGCCTTCTGAGGCAGGGTCTGCCAGAGAGCAGGGGGTGAAGCCTTGGGAAGGGACAGGGGGATTTTACCTACGCTTGGAAAGGAGAGAGAGCAGCGACCACCGTTGAGCGCGGAGGCCTTCGCTCTGTGAAAGCCAGGCAGGCAGAACCCTTCTCGCTCCTGCTGGAACAAAACCAGTGGATGACTAATGCACTCCTTGTAAATACAACTTACCCTATCAGTGACTAATGAAGGGGGTTTTTTTCTTCTTTTTTTTTTTTTTCCTTTTCTGCCTCTCTAAAATAAAAACCATTGCTCAGAGCAAGGCTGCTGATGGAATCTCTTTCCTCTTGTTTTATTTCACTCTTACCAGTAGTGTAACACTCTAAACACTTTACAAAAGGCAGCTTAATGCCCCTTTTTCTTAGGTGAAACTTCCAGACTGTAATTTGTACATCAATTTTGTTCTGATTGATGAACAAATTTTGCTGTGGTCACAGCATGCTCTTAGTGTGATCTGTTTGAACCTAACTATTTTTTCTGCTGGTTGTTGACATAACGTGCTATTAGGCCTGCACGTTCCATCTGTGCTTAGGATGCTCGCTCCTGGTTGTGTGTGGTCCTTTAGGAGGAGACATCCCTTTTTTTCCCCTTTTGGCACTCTGCCCATGAGCAGGTTCCAACTTGCAGGTTAGGAAGCTTGTGAGCTTGCTGAGAGCTGCTGGGGAAAGCTTCTCATCTCAAGTGCCATGCTGCCTGTCCCACCCACAAGTGCACACTCGGGGTGCTACCGAGTTGCCTGAAAGAACTGGAAATAATATTAATAATATTCATCAGGATGTGTATGCCTCACTGTCTGTGTAGTCACCATCCTGTCCTGCCCTGCAGCCCGGATCATGACCTGCGCTCCAAGCCGGATCCCGAGCTGTGCTTTCCAGCACTCTCCCTGATTTGACACACGCTCTCCCCTGTAGCCCTCCAGCCCCCTTGTTGTTACCCCGCTTGTCACGGGCCTGCCTTTTCTCCCGTGGCGGCTTGCTGGTGCCTGCTTCTTGCTCCTAAGGCTCCTGGGTGCTTGCACAAGTGCAGATAGCAGAGTGGGGTGTGTCTGCCTGAGAGGTCGCCGGCTGTGACCTCGGCTGTCTTTTGGGTACCTTCTGAAGCAAGTTGCGTGCTGACTTTATTATGAAGAGCCGGAGTATGCGTTCTGTTCTGAATGTGCTTTCGATGCATTATATCTGTTTTAAACTATTTTTTTTGTTTGTTTTATTGTTTAAAAAATAACAAGCCTATGCCAAAACGTAAGAGGAGAAAGGAGTGTATAAGTGTTTAGAGATGTAAGAGAGGAAACTTGGACCTCAGGAAAGCAGTGCTGGAATCGGACATTAAATCAAACTGTTCACAAAGATGAAACATACTTGCCATTTTGGACCTAGCATAAATTGCTGGTAGCAGAAAGGCATCAAGCTGTTCCTTGTAAAAATGTTTTTCTCTCCGGAGAGCCTAGACCCTTGCTCAATTCCATATAGGCACAACAATCCTAGTGATTTCCTCCTCCCAGAGCCTTTTTATTTTTAAGGTCTTGTGTTCTGAAATGACTCACCAAGGAATCCCTTGCCCCAGGTCACAGAGTTTGGCTAAAGAAATGCCACTTTCAAACATGACAAATGGTGATCGATTGCACAAGTAGGACCTGAGCCAGTTGATATCAATCTGCCTGTAGCACAGATGTATAAATACCAGGGCATGCGGCATGTCTCCTGTGCTCTGGAGCCAGATGCTCAGGGAGGTTGAGCAGAGATTACAGTAGAGTGGTGGGTGGACCAGGTTGACTAATAGAAGGAATAAGGTTTCACTGACTTGGGTTTGTGCATTACTGTGTTTGCGTGTTGTATTCTGGAGTCCAGCAGAATTGGGAGCCCTTTTTTTCCTCTGGCTCTCCCTAGCTCTTTTAGTCCCAGGAGCACTTCCTTTGGCCAAGATCCGCGGTGTTTTGCGGTACTTTTGCCAGAGCCAGGTGGGACCGGCCTTTATCAGGTGGCGCATCGTTGCGCTGGCCTCTCGGGAACAGGTCTCAGGGGCACGTGGAGTCTCGGGCTGGCCTGGCTTCCCGTGCGGCAGCGGCGCGGGCTGCCTCAGGGGACGCTGCAGCAGGAGTGCCGGGCCGGGGAGGCGCGTGGGCCACGAGCGCGGGCGTGCTGCGCGCTTCCCGGCCGAGGGAGCCTGTCCGGAGCCTCCCCGGTGTGAGGACAGGGCGCGCGCAGCCTCCCCGGGCAGGTTAAGGGCCGCTCTCGTGGCCGGCGTTGCCTCTGGGCTTTGTCCATGAGAAGCTGGCATAGGCAGCACGTCTCCTTCTGACCACTCTCTGTTTTGTTCCTTGCCTCATTCTGTTTCCTAGCGTGAGCTGTGTTGATCTGAACCTCACAGAAAAGCTTCTCCTCCCTCTTGGCTCTTTGGTATCGCAGTAAATAAGTTTTACATATGCTTGGTTGGGCTGCAGTTTAAAACCTTGGGAAAGAATGGTGCATGTGCACGCGTGCAGTCGTGCCCGTTCAGGGGGCTGCAGGAGGTGGCACAAGTGATTTCCAGCTGTTGACCTTTCCTGATTGTGCCACCAGCCCCTCTCTCCCTGTTGGAACCCTTGGACACTTAGTATTATCAGTGACCCTTTATGAAGCTGTTGCATGTAGGCATGTTAGGCTGGGTCCCCTGTTAGCAGACTCTGTGCATATTTCCTGTCCTTAACTACACGTGACAACACGGTGCAGTCCTCCTGTCTCAAGTTTCTTACAAGCTAGAGATCAGGAAGCTTTGCCATTAAATCTTAAGTGATGTTGTTTTTTGTGGTAGAGAGTGGGAAGAATCCTATATAAGATGAATCTTCATCCCTAAGACCAAAACAACTCTGAAGGAATAGGTGGGTTAGAGAAAGGAGAAGTTGTTTCTTTCATTTCTTTGCATTCCCCCAACTACTTATGATGCAGTTTGGAAAAGTTAGAACTGTTTTAGGAGATCGTAACTGAGCGTCAAGACGACCATGTTTCACCCGTGGTCCTGTGTGTATTTCCATTCCATGAGCAAGAACTGAGGAGTGAGGGAGGCTTTCCGAGCTGTGTGGCCTAGGAAGACAAATTGCAGAATTTAGCATAATTAACCTGAAACTTAGATGGAGAGCTGTTACCTTTTGTTCTTGGTGTGAGTATCAGAAGAGCAAGCTTCCATTGCTGATACTTTAGGGAAAACAGACTCCTCCTGTGCTGTCAGGTTTAGCTGTCTCTTCTCTCCCTGCAAACCCCTTCCTTCTATTGTATTTACGTACTCACAAAGGGTGAGAGCAAGATCTATCACAAATGCAGTTAAATAGTTGAGAATAGTGATAGTATTAATTGATTCCCCCTATAGGTACTGTGTTTCGCAGTGTAGGACTAACTTGTGGTCTCCCATGAGGCTTTTCTTGCTAAGCCTCAGCACTGGACCAAGGCAGTTGGGGTATGCCCCGTGTGCACCCTGTGCTCTGATGGTGCAAGTGGCCATTGCAAAGGGCCTAACAGCAGCCCAGGGAGACGAGTCCTCATTGCTTCACTTTGCTTTTGTGTTTTTTCCATCTTCCGCTCTTCTAAAAGGGCGCTTTGCATTGCATCCTGCCCTGACTGAGATCCCAGCCCTTGCAAGCCACTTGTGGAAGCAGGAGCAAGGACGAGAAGAGACCTAGAAGCCTCCAGTGGCCATGGGAGAGCCTCGCAGACCTGGTGTCTGGTGAGCTTGCCCGCCTGGCTCACGGCCGTGGTGCTTGGGGCAAGCCCTGGGCCCATCCCGAGAGAAGCAGCAGGGGTGCTGGGGCCTGGAGCTGCTCCGCACCCATCCCCGCCTGGCAGCAGCGTTTATCTAGGCCAGCAGGGAGGCAGGGAGCGGTGACTCACTCGAGGATTCACGCGCGCACTCTCCCCCTCCTCCCCCCGGCACAGCTGTGGCTTGGTCATCAGCCATTTGGGATCTAGCAGCTTTATTTGGTTGCTGTTTGCAGTGGGCAGTTTCTGTTAAGGTTGTTAATTTTATCGGTTGTGCTTCCAAGGCAGTTGACTTAAGGAGACACTTAAAATTGTCATTCCTGGTTGTGTTTTCTCCTTCCCACTCGCAGCACTGCCACCCGAACAGCCGCCCTGGTGTGGGGCTCGGCTGCGGAGGTGAGAACAAGCGCCCGGGCCGGCAGCAGGCACTTCCCCGAGCCACAGAGCTGCTGCTTGGGCAGAGGCTGCTGGCGCTGCCCGGGCTCTGCGGCCTGGGCACCGCCTCAGCGCTGCTGCCCGGGGGGCTGCTGGCTTTGCTGGCTGCCCCAGGAGAAACGCGTTCCCCACTGGGGTGAAGAGTGAATGTGGGGGCAGAGGGAGCTGCAGGGACCCCTCTAAACCATGGCAACTGGTAACCTCGTGTGACAGCAGCCGTGGGTGAACTGGTCAGCCTTGCTTTCTGCCGAGCTGCTGGGTGACGTGACCGCCGGTGCTGCTGGCTGCTGCTGAGGGCTGCAGCCTTGCAGTGGGGTGACCTGTCCCGGGCAGCCACCCTGCAGAGCCTTCCCCTTGGCCAAGGCCAGCGCAACTCGCCTGAGCGGGGCTCTTCCACCCCGTGTGATCTTGTTCTCCTTGCGCCATTCCTTCTGGTCCGTTCTCTCCCTCTTCATGTGGCTTTGGCTCCCCTTTGAGCATCTCTCTCTTCAGCCATCCCAGCCTCCTGCCCATGTCCCTGGCTGCAGGTGCTGTGAACGCTTCTTTCATTGAAGTGTGTTTTAGAATTGCCTTTACTAGGGCTGAGGATGCACCTCCTCATCCTTGCTGCCCCTGGCTGCTGTCTCTTCAGATGCAGGGGTGCTGAAAGCAGCTCGGGGGAACTGCTGTGCATAAGCCATGAAACACGCGGGCTGCCCAGCCACTGCCCCTCACCTTCGTAGTCACCAGCCCTTTGAATTGCTCCTCACTGCAGAAGCCAGTCCTGCGTTACAGGTGGGGCTCTTTGGAGGTGGAGGGCTGCCTTCTGCTTTCCTGCACCCGTCACCTTCCTGGTGCCCTGCGTGAGCTCTGCTCTTCTGTGCTGGGGTGCAGAGCTGCCCTGTGGGCACAGCGTGATGGAAGAGCTGCAGTGTTTGGCTGTGTTGGTGGGTGAGACATCTGGAGAAGAGAAAAGAGGCTGGAGAAGAGGCAGGAATTGTTCCTTGGCAGCATTCACCATAAAACTGGAAGTAGCAGTTTTGGTAGCAGGATGAAGAGGGTTCATCTGGCTGCAGAGCCGGCTATCCAGTTTGCAGCGCCCCAAAGGAAGCAACTTTTCCCAGAGCGTTTGCTGAAAGCGGCGGCTGTTGGGAAGCCCCGTTCGGTCCGGGAGTCGGTGGCCGGATGTGGGTTGGCGCCCGGCGGTGCCGGAGCGCATGGGGCGCTGCCGCGGGCCGCGCTCGGCGCGGGCTCTGCTCTGCTTGCTGGGTTGGTTTCCGCACGCTGCTTGCGAGCGTCGCAATGGCTTGTGTTACCAGCCAGGCTGCAAGTACCCCTCATGGGTCAGAGCTGAGGCTGTGTGTGGGTAGCGAGGGAGCAGCTTTCTCTGCCCCTATTCCTCATTTGTGTGTGGTGCGGAACTAAGACAAAAGGTTTTGTTGTTGGCTTGCCTCACTACAATTAAAACTTAAGTAATGTAAAGAGCAAAAGTTGCTTTGTAGCTGTTGGTGTTAGCCCTTTCAGTGAATGTGCTGCTGCTTCTCCTTTCTTCTCGTGCCTTTTCCCCTCTCGTTCTGCTCTGAGCTCACATGAGCGCTTATAACTTCGTCTCCTGGGCCGCTGTCACTCGTTTCCTTGTTTGTCAGTCAGGGTAGGGGGCTGCCTTCCTGAGTGAAGCGCTCGCTTCTGCTGTAGGTGTGCTGTCCCTTCCACACAGATTTTTGTGGCTCTTGCAATTTGACATCATCTGGATCTGATGCCATGGGATTCAATGTCAAAATGCACCCTATAATTTAGACCCAGGTGACAAGCAAATAGGTGCACACAAAACATACATTATTATGGTAATGTAGTAGCATCAAATACCTTCCGACAAAAAAGATCCAAACTGATCCGGCCAGAAGCATTAAACATTCATAAAAAAAAAAAAGGTTGTGTGTGTAGGGGGGAGTGGGATTTATTTTGAGAGTAAATCAAAGCTGTAGAATAACCATTGCCTCTTTTGGGAAAGAAGGGACACAAACTCATCTTCCCTTGGAAACCTGAAAGAAGGGCATGGAGAAGGGCTGAGCATCTCAGAGTGCTGCCCTCGGGGACGGGCAGGACTGAGATCCCCGTGTGATGGCAGCTCTTTGCAGGCTGTGCTCTTTCAGAGCAGAGCACTTGCCTCCTTGGGAGGCAGCTAACCCAGACAGGCTAGACACTGACTTCTGCACTTCTGTTGAGCACTGAGCATCGTGGTGAAGACCTGTTAGGTCCCAGCATGGCACTGAGGAAGGGTCTCGTGCTGCTCGGTGTGAGGTGTGATGAGGTATCCCAGCTCTGGTAGTGCTACCACTATCAGTTTTTGCTTTGAGAGGCTATTCAGAATCTGCTAGATCTAAACAGCGTTGTCTCTCTATGTATTTCTCTTTCCAAGGCAGGATGACAGCTCTGGTAGTGACACACTGAAATTCCAAAGACCTGAGGTTCTTTTCTCAACTCTGTCCCTGACGTGGTCTCTGGCTTCAGAGCCTCTCTCTCCCCCATCTGTTTAAACAGTTAAACAGCTTCAGGGTTTGTCAGGTCACTTAGTAAACGTTTGTTACTCACCTAGAAAGTCTCTGATGAAAGATGTCATGGAACTAGTTGTTCTTTCATGGTCTTGGCTTTGTTTGTTTTCTAAGATTGTTCTTTTCTTTTCACATCTGTATCTGTCTCAGAAACTTCCCAGAATTTCATTTTCCTGGAAGCTCTGCTTGTGGTTTGCAGGTCTAAGGACAAGGGGGACATACATCTGCAGAAGGCAGCAAAGAAACAAGCACTGAAGACGTTTGTGTAAGCCAAGAGCCTCTGCCCTCTGTATTGGTCAGTGCACCCTATTGCAGAAAGTGTGCGGAACCCCTCTGAAAGATGGTTAGTTTATTTCAGAAGCCCTTTTCCTTTCTGAATCTCTGCAAAAAGCATGCCGTTTTTAAAAACCCGTGTTCCAAACCCTGCTCGCTGGGTCTGAAACCCCTCCTCCTCCCCACCCAGCTCTCTAACCAGAACATGCTGTTAGGTGGGTGTGCACGTTAGCGTTAGAGCTGCAGCCTCCTGCCTCTCAATCCCTTAACCCTCGTCCGCCTTTGAGAGCGTGTGAGACCGCAGCCTGCAGCGGGTAACGAACTGCCCCGAGCCTAGAGTTGGGAGATGCCGACGGCCTTTCTAGTCGCCGTGTCCGGCCACAAGGCATAGCCTGTGCTGCACGTTTCTTGGGGCTGCCGTGCGCCTCTCGGCCGGGTAGCAGGAGCCTCCCAACGCCCGTGAAGGAGCAGAGGCTGCTCCTGCCTTCTGCCTTTCTGCCGGCTCCCCAAGGCCAGTTCCTCTCATATAGGAAAGATCAGGTCTTTGCTTGCGAGCGTCAAAGGATTGTTGCGAGGGGAAGGAGGGCCAGTTACCCCATCCATGTGTGGCCCCAGGGAGCGACTGCTGCCCCAGCACAGACCAGGCTGTCCTGCTGTGGGTCTGCTCCACATCCAAGCAGTGTCACGCCTGGGGCCAGGCCCGGCCGGGGGTTCTGCTCTTGCTCTCTGTGAAGTTGCTGGTAACGCAGCCGCATGAAACAAAAAATACATCGGCTCCCCTCCCCCGTGCACTGGAGTGTTTCTTGGCTCTGCACCCAAACTAGCAGCTAAACACGTGATTTACTGGTAAAATGCAGCCAAAAAAATGGTGCCACTGCAGATGGGGAACCAGGGGTAGAGGGGCTCAGCTCGAGCTGCCCTCTGTAGATCCAGGGGCTGACGGCTGCTGGGGAAGAAGGGGACACATCAGGCTGTTAAAGGAGGCTGAGGGGAGCTCAGGGGAGTGTGTCTGGCAGGACCTGGGGCAGCAGTGGACAGTGTGAGCTGCACGAGCAAAAGGCAGGGGAGCCCCGAACAGGAGCCCCACGGTGCGAGGGGGGTGCCTTTGTGCAGGATGCAGGGGCTGAGGTGACTGTCACAGAGCAGCATAGTGGTTTTTGCTGTTGTGAGGTGTGAGGAAGAGCTGGACCATTTGAGCTGTTCAGCTCAGCATCTCCTGGTCCACACACTTTTCTTTTTCTAGTTACATTCATGTCCCCTGAGGATCTCTTAAGCTTTTAAAATTATGCTAACCAAATATGTCCAAGTGGAGCTAAAACAAGCAGTTCCTTTTAGTACAAGGCTGGTAGGGGCTGTCCCACACAAATGCCACCAGGCTGGACAGCCAGCTAGCTGCTACCTTCTTAGCGTGAACACGACTACACCACGTTTCTTCCTGTGCCAGGACTGTGCCCAGTGCAGCTATACCTTCTGACCACAGCAAATGAAACAGATAAAATAATTCCTATCCTTTGCTGTGCTCTTATCTGCCTATAAAGTCTGTGGTTGGTGGTCTCCTTCTCATCAAGTTAGGAGGAAAGTGGCTGTGTTTTGGTTACTGTCAGGCTGAGGGTCGACGGCTGCTGAAAGCCACCAAGACGCGCTGCTGCAGGGACAGTTCCAGGACGTTTCACAGCAGTATGGGGCTTTTGTGCATTTCACCCAGCCGGAGCAAGGCAAGTCTAGTAAAAGCAAGAAATGGCTCTCTGCAGTAGCCAAAGTGGCAGGTGGAGCTGTTGAACTCACGGGTATTTTAAAGGTAAATTAGATAAACTCTTGTTTATAGCAGCCAACTATAGGTATTGAGCTTTAAGCTGCAGCTAACCACCCAGCATGGAGTTTGGAAGGCAGCCTCGGTGATGAGATGCTTTCTCGTGTGCTTATTTACTGCAGAATCGGGAAGAGCTGCTGCCCATATGACTTGCCTCCATCACAGTGGCATGACGTAAGTGAGCTACTGACTAGCAAAAAAAAAAAAAAAAAAGAAGGAGGGGAGATGAAATCCAGATCAGAGATGCTTGGAAAGGCTTAATAATTATGTTGTTCTAGTAACTGAAACAAATAGTTCATGGGAAAAGCAAAGCAGATAATAAAGTCAGGTCAGTGCAGGTCTCTTGTATCCCCCTGGTGATGTGGGGAAGGAAGACTAGGGAGGTAAATATATATATGTGTATCTCCTTTGCAAGGGGATCGGTCCTTTCCTAAAGGACCATGTAGACTGGAAGCCCAACTTGCATGTGGGGGAAGGTGTGTGTGCTGTGTGTCAGAGCTTACTGAAGGCTGTTGCCTGGAGCCTTTGGTTCTTTGGCCTGTACTGATGGTTTTGTAGGCAAATACCCTGTGTTCACCTAGCACTTTCATACTGCTGTCTCGCTTTCCTGTGGTTGCACTAACACGTTCAGGCCGTGAGTGTGCCGGGCTCTGCCCAGCCCGCTGCTCTTTGAGTGAGACTGGGAACAGCTGTTGGAGCAGCCTGGGCAGCTGAACGTGCTGTGCCCTCAGGGGCTGGTCATGGAGCCGCAGCAGAGGCAGGGGCTCCGGAGGCACGTGCCTTGCGCGGGGAGCCCCTCTGCTGTGGCTGTGGAGATAGGAGGGCTTTACGGATCCTTCCCAACGCTACAGCAAGCTTGGAAGGAGCTCCCTTGGCAAGGCTGCCTTGTGCTGACGTGACCTCAAACGTGAGGCCGAGGGCTGTCCCTGCAGTAGCCAGTTCAAGTGCTTGCTCTCTTGCTTTCTGTCCCTGAGTACATGCGTGTGCACTTAAGCTTTGCATTTCTTTGAAGCACCAGCCTTGATCAAACCATGGAATCTTCTGTAGGTAAGAACCTCAGTTGGGTGCAAGTGGAGCAGACTAGGGGAATCTTACTCTGCAGCATGTGCTTCATTTAGAGACTTAAGCAGGTGATGCAGGAGAAGTTTTGGAGGAGCCTGGAAAAATGTGGAAAGGCACCTTTTGATCTGCTGCTAGGGAGGATTTTGTGCTGTTTATGCTCTTGGGGCTCCTCAGCGTTTGCTTCAAGATTGCTTTGTGCAACCTTGCCCGAACCAGACAAACTTGTGCATTTCTGGAGAATGGATGTGCCGCCTCCTCTCTTGTTCTTTGTTTCACTTCTCAGGCAGAAGCTAGTGAGTGTTTTCCATACTGTGTATTGCAGCCAGCATCATGAGACTGGGGTGCCCAAGGCATTACGGAGCCTCTGGAGCCCTTCTTGGGGTGCCAGCCCTTGCTGGAGTAGGTGACTTTGCAGAACCGGGGCATGCCGTGGGCCATTGCGCTGTAAAGCAACAACTATGCTTGGAGTGTCCCAGGAGTGTCCTGAAACTGTGGCCAGAGCACGTGTGAAGAATCATCTGAAAAGAGAAAAACCGAAACATGAAGGACACAGCTCAGACCATAGCGAGGGATGGGCAGCACCCCTCTGGCTCTGTCAGTGCCCTTGTAGGCAAGGATAGACATGGCAGGCTTCAGCCTGTGCTTGACATTAACAATGTTAATAGCGTTAATCAGGGCTGAGGTGACTCTTGCCGTGACTCTGCGCCACATCAGCACCGTGACATCCTTTTTCTCGGGGTTCCTGGAAAGTTACTGTGTGTCAGAAAGCTCAAGACGGCAACTTCCCCTTCCTGCTGCAGCACACCAGGCCTTCCCTTCTGCTCTGTAGCACGTGAAATATGCATTACTCAGGGTTTCTTGTTTAAACAAGAGGGCAGGAGTGTTGCGTCTCATGTTAAGTCCACCTGCTGTGTAACCCAAAGGAATTGTACTGGTCAAGTTTTGCTGACAAATTGAAAAACATGCATGTGAAAAAGAAAAGCAGCTTTGAGATGCTCTGAGCACACACACAGCAATAGCCAAGGTGCTGACTAAGGCATACTATCTTTGCAAAGATCCCTCTATTTTAAGTATTTTTAATACCTGCTTCCCCTTTGCCACTGTGATAGACATCTTCATATCTGCCTGCAGCCACTCTATTGAAGATAAGTGCAAGATGAAGAAATATTGAGGAAGAAAATAAATTTTCCTGACCCACTCTTCAGGGAGTCAGTCAGAGTTGCAGAAGCTGGGATGGTTTAAGGGATTGTGTCTGCATTTGCTGTGTCATATTGGTGATCTAATTTCATGCTACTTAGACAAAAAATGGAAAAGGCCCTCTAAATTTATGCAGATCTGTGTTGACTTTTTTTTTTTTTTTTAACATAACCCAGTAGAATGTTACCAGGAGGTTCACAAATACTCGTGTGTGGAAGCACAGCTTATTACAAACTTGTATGAGCATTCTGGCTCTTTTTAAGATCCATATGTTGTGCTCTTTGAGGGATAGGCTTTCACTTCTGTGAGGGAATTGTTTGTTTTAGAAAGGTTGGAAAAGGGTGGGAAAACACTACTGCAAGGTAATAACCTGAGCAGCTTTTGCTGGAGGAAGGACTTTGTCAGAAAGCATGCCCAGCAGCGATGCTTGAAGGGTGTCTGCTGTTTGCTTACAGTGCCCCGTTGGCACCCGAACCTACTGCTGTGCGAGCAGCCGAAGGCGGGTGCTCGAGGCCGTGCTGCTGTCTCGCTTCCCCAGCTCTTGCCTGCATGGGAAAAGGGGAGTGTGTCGCTGCAGCTTTATTAATCCTGGCTAGTCTTTGCAACGGGAATGTGGAAATGCTGCTGGGAAGAGGTAGGGATCTCTGTGCTGCAAATGGCTGAGGGGAAGGGAGAGCGTTTGGGAAGGGCTGCTGTATGCCTGGATCTGTTTTCTTCTCTATCTGCTGGTAGCAGATTGTCGAGAACAGGATACTGAATCTAGTTGGACCTCTGGTCATTCCTAAGGCCTCGTGTGACTTTTGTTGTTCCACAGAAAAGAAATAGTGGTGACTGAGACGTGCTGGTATTTGTTTAAAGTGGTGGCATGGCATAGTGCCCTATGCGGGCCCATTTCAAGCACTGATAGGTGTCTCTGCCATTTTGTAGCACAGCGTTGTCCGACAAATAGGAGAATGTAGGGAGAAGTCCAGTTAGAAGCCCAGAATGACAGAACTAGCTCTTTATTGCTGGGAATATCTTGGAGAGGAAGTTTAAATTTAAACAAGCAAAGAAAAGCATGAATGACCTGAAGGCACAGGCTGGGCTCATGCTGCAAAATCTATTTGATGCAAATTTGATTTCAGTCTTGAAGCAACTCAAAAGATATCTCAGCAGCTGGCATCAATTGACTATCTCCCAGAATTGGCATGATGACAGCAATCAAACTGAATTTATTGCCTTGGGTTTGATTCCTCTTCCGGACTCTTCCCGTTTTCAGAAAAGTAATCTAGGATGAAGACACCAGTCCTGTGGGGGTCCAGGCTTCCTACGACCGCTGTGATAAAGCACATTACTAGAGCAGGGTGAAGGCAAGTGAGCTGTATTAGTGAGCAGCTCATGTTTATACTCCAGTTGAGAGCAGAAAAATCGTATGTTGGGTATATATTGGGGGGAGCAAGATTTTTGTCTGTTTGCTTCCTAGCCCTATTGCCTCGTTTTTCTTTAAACAGAGGTGATTCAGACCTAAGGGTGAGTTTTGTTGTGCTCATTTTTACTGCATTTGGGAAGGAACCTGTCCTCCTGTTGGGGTGAATGTGCTCTAGGAAAGCCCTTTTTGAGGAAAAAAGTGACCCAGAGCCCTGCACTGGGGCTAAGTGCAGCCTGCTGAGGTGAGCCTGGCTCAGGGTGAGCAGGGTGGAGGTGAGCGTTGCCGTAGGTGTGCTCCTTCCTCTGGGAACCTGGTTCAGAACAGCGTGGTGTCTCTGGTGCCTGCTGGAGCAAGTGTGGTGGAAGTGGTGTTTTCCACCTGATCCTGGCAGGTGTGAATTAATCCCTTCCTCTGTTAACTACCTGTTTTTATTTAATCTGAGGAATGTTTTGTCTACTATTTCCGTTTTTGTTGCTGTTGTTTTTCAGTGCCATCTTGCACTTGTGTTTGCCATGAGGAGTGACTGCCTGAGAGAGGTGCTCGAGGCTCTCCCAGAGCAATAGATCTATATTCCCCAGGCGATGGATGGGGAACAGGAGACGAAGGGCCCGTCTCCCTCAGTGTCCCGGGAGCCAGGCCCTTGGTGGGGCGTGGGCAGAGGCTTTGGCTGGCTGGGGAGCACGTTCATCGCAGCTGCCCGTGGCTGAAGCGGGGCCCGTGGCGCATCCTGCGGAGCGGGAGCAATGGGGGCCTCGCACGGTGCCTGCAGCCGCCGGTCCCCACATGGTGCCACCTCAGTGGCCGGCGGCACGTGGCTCATCCCCCTGTGGGTGCTGGCCGGTTTCCTCGGCTGCCCCTGCCCTCCGAAGCCATGTCGCAGCTCCACACGGGCGGTTCTCCCCTCCCCGGCAGCCCCTTCTCCTCCCAGCTCTTCCCAGCGGGCGGCTTGGGCACGGCAGCTGCCACCTTCTCCCTGCTGCGTTAGGAGCACGCAGGGCGCCAGGCTGCTGCAGGATCCTGCGCCCCCTCTCCATCCCCGCCAACGTCCTCCTCCCAGAAGCTGGGCCTTGCTTAGTTCATCTCTGGCACGGCACCTTTGAGGGAACAGGGTTGTGTGGTCGGAAGATGGAAGGACTTCCTGGCAGAAGAGCTGGAAACGCGCAGCATGATAGACCTGGCTGTGTCCTCCCCACGTTGGGGTGTGTTAGTTTTTCCTGAAGTAAAACTGCCTGCGTTTTGTTTTTTATTTCTCCCTTTGGTGTGCTTGTCTTTTGCATCACATTATCTTGTTTTTCAGATGAGTTTGATGTATTTAGGCCGAGTTATCCTGGTTTTGGCCTGTTGTATTCTGTGCTTGGGCTGCATTGCCTTGGTTTGCAGTGACTCGTGTACGCACCGTTACTGCCAGAGCTCAGCCACTTCTGCCTGTCCCTTGAGCACGAGCACTTCTGCTCCGGTAAATGAACTGCCTTGGTGTGTAAAATGAAGCAGTTTCGGTTTTGCAAGTCCTTAGGTTTTGTAAATGGTGCTAACACAGTCGCTCTCGTTTTCTATTAAAGAAAACCTCTAGACAAATTAAAAATACAAACCAAAGAAGTGCCAGCTCTCTGAGCAGCCGCTTTTTGGGTGTCAGGCAGGTGTAGTCTAAAGACATCTTGTGTTACCTTGCTAGAGCTATGCTTATAGAAGCACTTGCATAGCAGTAGTGCTGAAGACATATTGCTTAAGTGTAGTCTCAGTTTTGAACCGAAATGGAGATACTTCGTCTGTGTAGAGGCCTGATAGAGAACTAGACCTTGGTAACTTGGGTTTACCTGCCGAGCATCTGAAGAGTTTGAGAAGACTTGTCTTCCAGCCTCAAGCTCCATCTCCTAAAACCTTGGAATTTTAGATTTTGCTACAGAAAACCTGTGTAGACAGGACTTCTCTGTCCATGGGGGTAGTCATTGCTGTAGATAGAGGAATTGTCCAAATAGTGAGTTTTTTGTTTTGTTTTGGCAGGAACACATTCCATGAATATTAGATGAGCGTTCATAATATCCTGTACTTAAGTTTTAAGCATTAGCAATTGCTCAGCAGTAGACAGTTCTGTAGCTTAGCAGGGAGAAAGCTTAATGAAATCCGGAATGTGAGAGCAGAAGCTAAATGAAATCAGACTTGGAAATACAGTGCAAAATTTTAACAGCAAGTTTAATTAACATTTGGAGAAACTTCAATGACTACCTGGCTTTATGTTTCGCTTGAAGTCCTCAATGTGAGTGCTTACATTTTCAAAAAGATCCTGTGTGTTTTAGACACTATGAGAATTGTCTGTTAATATTCCGTAGCTTGTGAAAAGCAGGAAATAGACCTCGTGCCCTAGGCCTCGGACCGTGCGACTCGGGTCAGGGGGTGTTGCTGGGTTTGCTGGCTCGGGCCCAGCCTCTGCTGAGCGTGAGGAGTCTACCTGCACCCAACAGATGGCCGCACAAGTTTGATCCAGTGGGAGGGGAGAGAAGGTATTTGCTTTGCAGGCTCTTGATCAGGCAGGGATCTGAGCCCATACCTCCTTTGCATCATTCCTCTGATATATTTATGAATACTTTGGGTTTTTAAGATTCTGCGGGCCCCTGCGTAAGATGAGATGAGCTGTCTTGTACCCTGACCTTTGGCTGCTCTTTAGGCATCACAGAATCATGTTGTTGTTCTGTTTCCTGCTGGAAATGACCAGCATCGGACCAGAGAGAGAACTAGGAAAACTGCAGTTCTGTGGTTATTCCGTATGCGCTTAGATGCTGGGCTGCTTCCCGCAGGCGTGATACGGACACAGGTGCTGACCCTGGGAGCTGGAGTGCCACCGTGTGCCGAAGGCTACGTGGAGATGGGGCTTGACGGGGGCTCCTGCGGGCGCCAAGGGGGCCGTGCTGTGGTGTCACCGGGCACCGCTCCGCTCCTCCGGAGCGCTCAGGTGGCGGTGGCGGTGGCGCGCGGGCCGCCTGACCTTTGGGTGCTCCCCACTCGCCCCGGCCGGCGCTGCCGCGCGGGATCGCGCGCTCTGCCCGCCGCGTGCTTGGGTTTGCCTGTTTTGTTGCCCCGGCGACAGGACAGTGTGTTGTGCCTTCCCCACGACCAGAAATAGTTTCCCGTACCTTGTGACCGCCGCGCTGCGCTGCTGCCCTGGTCGCTGGCCAGGCTCGGTGGGGCCGCAGGGCCGGCGCGCGGGGTGCTGACCTCCTGTCACAAGTTCGGATGCGTCGCTGCCCGGGCTCGCGAGCTGCCCTGCCCGCTCCCCTCCCTCCCTCTGCGGGAGGGTCTAGGGTTTCAGGGGAGCAATTGCTCTTGATTTACACGTCCTGTGGCATTTGGGTGGTTATGTCATTTTGTGTGAGCCGGCGCTCCTGTCAGCTGTCGGTCTCGGCTGCCAGGGCCCGGTGGCTGAGGAGCACGTGGTGAGCTCCTACCTCTCCTTCCCCCTTTGCTCAGCTGTTTTCACGGTCTGCTTCCCGGTGTCCTTGCACTCAGGAAGGGCTTCTCAGGAAGTGTAGCGGGGCCCAAGGGCAGTGTGATCGGAGTGACTGGAGGACCCCCTTGTGCAGCACTTGCAAGCAAAGCTGGGAGGGAGTGTGAGCCCCTTATGGAAAGTTGACCTTCAGTTCTGGTCCCCCCATGGGGACGTGGCCTGAGTGCGGAGGGTGCGCTGCAGCCTGCGCCGTGTGTGTGTCTTGCAGAGGCTCCTTTGGGAGAGATGCTGCTGATGGGGAGCCGAGGCAGCCTCTCCGGCACTGCGGGCGAGGGAGCGCATGTGTTGCAGCGAGACCCGGGCGCGTGGAACCGCTCCAGCCTGCCTTGCTGCCTGCTACTTTATTGGAGTGGTTCTGGCATAGAGCAGGGAAATGTATGTAGCAGCAACAATAATTTCCAGGACTGAGAAGCAAGGGGAGATGAAAGGAGTAATTTACCTTCCCCCATCCCTGAACAGTAGCAAATGAGGATGTAGGCACATCTCAGCCCATATAAAATATTAACTGGGACATTTTTTACAGTTCAGCAGTGGGAAAGAAGACAGAAATCCTGCAGTGTCCTGAGCTGCTGTTCCCAGTCCGGGAGAGAGGGATTCTGAGCCGAGACACGTCTTGGTGTCACCTCTGTGCTCGGGGGGACGGGAATAGTTGCCCAAAGTTTGTTTGTGAAGGCCATGTTTGTTTGTGAAGGCCGTGCAGAGGCTGCAGGGCTGTGCGGGCTCTTAGGGTTAGCAGTGCAGGGTGCTTGCTAGAAGTGGCTCTCCGGTAGGTTCCTGTGAATGGGAGGGTGCTGCAGCGCTGCCAGTGAGTGCCGAGGAGCCCAACCTGCCCAGGGTCCTGCTTGCTCCTGTGGAAAAGACTTGCGTGTCGCAGGGGATGCAGAGCGGGTTTTGAGCCCCTCAGAAGAGGTGAAATGTCGTGATGGAGCAGGGACTGGTGCCAGTTCCCCTTTCTTTGCCCTTTCGATGAGTGGGCTGGGAGGAAGGTCTGGCCTTGTTCTTGCCTCTTTCTAGGCATGCACATTCCCTAGAGGCCTAGAGTTTAGTAACTGCCAGTGCTGCCTGAGCAATTTGCTTCGCTCGGATCTTTTCGGGGAAGCTCTGCCTGTCTGATGTGAGCACCGTGCTCGAGAGGATGGGGGCTTTGTAGAGCAAGGCAGGGATCAGACGTTGCTCACAAGGAAAACATGGCCTTCCTGCATGAGCTTCAGAGACTAGACAGGCCCCCTGCTTCTTGGCAAGAGGGGCACTTTAGTGTGTTTGCCTTTTTCTGGCCCCCACACACGTTAAATTTCAGCGAGGACAAACCGTTTTTGCTCTCCTTTTTGTACATGTTTTTTTCTGTAATCCAGATGACAATCCTGCTGGAGCCGATGTGGCCTTGGGGCTGGGCTAAGCACATTTAGCATGTAGGCAGCCCTTCTAGCCTGCAGGGCTCGAGGTGCTGGCTCAGCAGCCCTGCCGCAGCCGGCGCGTCCGCGGGTGCCCGAGTGCCGTCACCTTTGCAGCTGGCGGCCTCCTTACTCCGTGCCGCAGCCGGGCCCGGCTGCACCGAGGGCTTCTCCTCCTGCCCTGCTGCCCTTCCCCAGGGCCTCTCCAGGGCAGCAGCGGCTCCTTCCCCATTTCATGCAGCTCGCCTCCTCAGAGACTCTTTCTCCACTCCCCAGCCTCGGAGAATGGGTAGATCTCAGAACAGATGCCACAAAACTGACTTTATTCTTGAGTGGTGTGTGAGCTGTGGTGCTACTTGCTTGGAAACAGAGCAGAAAACGCAACTTGAGCCCCGGCTCTGGGGTGCGAGGGGAGTCCTTGGCTCTGGGTGCCCACGCAGCCCTTATCCCAAATGGCTGGAAGGTCTGAGGAGATACTTATGCATTTGACAGTGTCACACAGTGCTCCAGGCCACCATTTGCCTTTCTCCACTGAATCTGAACAAGAGCCTAGGTCAGGGCTGCACAGCTTAACATCCCGTTTCTTGTTCTTTTTCAGATCACCAGAAACTGGAACGTGAAGCTCGAATCTGCCGACTGTTAAAGCATCCCAATATTGGTAAGTCTCCCTAGGCTTGGGAATGGGGAGGCAAAGCAGGAGTCAGACGGCTCCTTCTGGCACCCAGTAGGTGCCAGTTGCTCCCACCAACTCTAGTCCCAGGTGCCTGTTGAACTCATGTAGCTTTTCCCTTTGACCAAGCCCGTGAGCGGGCACAGGGCCACGTGCGCGCCCGGCATGCCGTGCTCTGCACCCTGGCTCCTCCGTGGGGCTGCCCGGCCCCACGCCGCCCGCTCCATGGTGGGGCAGGGAGCAGAGCTCAGGCGCCTTCCCCACACCTCCCGTCTGCCGCCTCTTGGCACTCCTCCATGCAGCCTTTAAAGGCTGCTTTCAGTGAGATCCCGATTTTAAAGGAGGGTGGACTAATATGTTATCTCTTCTTATTCCAGTGGTCATGCAAGACAAAAGATCCAATAATTTGTTTCTGCTCCTGAAATGCGTTTGCTGTTTTGTTTTCTAATCTTTTGCTGAGTGTGGCTGTCTCCATGGTTATCCTGCATGCAGGGTTCCTTTTGTTTGTTTGTTTGTTTGGTACTCGCCCCCAGTGGAACAGATGGCAAAGGAAGAATTGCCCACTTTGTCAGTGAGGGGGGAAGAAAAAATGTGGAGTCGATGAAATCTAGAGAATAATTTTGACTTTAAATAAAAAAAGGGAAAATAAGACATAACTTCAAACAAAAAACACATTATGTACTAAACTGGACAGAGTGGACATGCCTTCTGTTTTGTTCCAAAATGCTATAGAAGTTTTCCTCAAGCTCTTCATTAGTGAAACTTTACATTGTTTGTTGTAAAAGTTACTCTAAAGGGATTTGAAGCATATATTATCTCTTTTTTTTTTAATGAAGTTTAAATAAATAGGGCTCTAGAAACTCTAGTTAAGGTGTAACTTGGGTTAATCTCTAAGAGAAAACACTAAGAACTACCAAACTGCTGGCTTTGACCAAGCTACTGTTAATTACTCCTGTCTGGGGAAACTGTAATGCAGTGTCATTGCCGTTGTTGTTTTCATAGTCCATTTAGATAGATATGTTCTACAAAACAGCTTAAAATGAAAATTGATTTAAATGCTGGAGATTTGGTCATTGTGGAGCTAGAAGTTTCTCCTCCCAAAGCATGGAAAACTCTGGCGGCGCCGCTGCGATCTCCTCCAAAGCAGCTGTGGCGCTTTCAGACTTAATCTACTCGTGGCGGAGCGCTAGCCCAATCTTCAAACTTCATCTAGACTGAGGCCTCTGATTGTATTAGCAGAGAAATTGGTATCATTGTGTTGCTGAATGAAAATGAGACGTTTGTTTGGATGAACTTTTCAAGTTGCAGATATACTTAGGTTTGTTATGCTTCTGTTTTGTTTTTTTGTTTGTTTGTTTATCCAAAAGATAGAATTTTTTCTTCAAAAAACGATCAGTTGAGATGGCTCTTTCTCAAAGCATCTGTCTGATCCCCTGCCTTTCAGATTCCTGTTGTTTTTGGTCCTGTCCACTGAAGACCTTGGAAAGGAAGGATGTCTGTAGCCTGTTCCTCATGCTGTGAAGGAGCAATTGCCTTGAGCTCAGGGCCCCACAAAGCTCTGAGCACCCAAGTAGCAGCCGCTCAGCTGAAGGAGCTTTCTGTTTGTTGTGGCGGAGTGCAGTTGCAGAGATGAGGAGAGGAACGGTCATTCCCTCCTAGAGAAATTTGCAGCAATGAATATACTACTGTGTAAATTTATTGCTTGACAGTGTGCAGAGTGACTAAAACTCATACTAGAAGTTAGCTACCAAGCTTCTTTTGCCCCCAAAGTCTTGTTAACTATCATTGCTGAAATGTCATTTTACTCTTTATTTTGTGTTAATTTCTCACTCCCACCATATTGTCTTTTTCTCAATTCTTACAACACTTCTTGTCAAACATGTCAAAATTTAAACATTGTATGCAAGAGGAAAACCATTTTAAAGGTGAATTCCACTGCAAACAAGCATATCGCCTTCCTAGCACAGCTCTGCAGTTGGTTCATCATCTGCAGTGAGTGTAACTTCACTTGTTTCCTGATGTATTATGCTTTGGAAAAGTCTCTTGTGAGGAATGCATCTGATCAGAGATCCTTGTGTTTTGTGCAGAGTATTTCTTGTATTTCTAGAACCTTTTTGTTTTAAGATACAGAGATTAGCCATTCTAAATTCTAAGGCATCACAAATAGCAATAAAGGAATAAAATTTTATGCTTACAACACAGTCTTGGAAAAAGAGCTCAGAAAGTCATACAGTTGGCTCAGTAGTCCTGCACAAACATTTGATAGCTGCCCCCTTCCAGGCATGTTTGTTCTTAAAGCCTTATAATGATCCCACAACCCCTAGTGGCAGCTCTAAAATGTTTAATTCTTCTATCAGTTAGACATCAGAAAAACATATTTTGCTGCTATTTTAGCGTGTTATTTCTAGTTCTATCCAGAGTGTATGTGGAAATTAGTTTTTCCTTCTTGTAGCAGGCTTTTACATACTTGAAGCCTGTTATCATGTCTCCTTTCAGTCTTTTTTTTCTTTAGACTAAACAAACCCAGTTCTTTCAATCTTTTCTTATACGTCATGTTTCTAGACCTCCAGTATTTTTTTTTCCACCTCTTCCAGTTCTCTGGCCTCTCTCCAGTTTCTTCATGTCTATCTAGAAACGTGATGCCCAGAGCTGGACATGCCCAGGCTCTTACTGAGGCCGTGCAGGTGCTGGATGTAGGGGGCAGATTGGCCTCACCTGTCGTGCTAGAGATGTTCTTGTTTCTCCTGTCAACGTGTTAAACTTGCTTTGGGAGTACGTTGTTGATACACATTTGCTTTCTGACCCGTTATTGCCCCAGGCCACTCTGCAGAAGAGCTGGCAAGCAAGTCGTTTTTCCATCTTGAGTAGATGAAAATTCCTAGCAAAGTGCACACTACTTTTGTCCTCATTAAAGTAAATGGGAAGAAATTCACTCTGCATGGGCTCCCCCTGCATCTGTAAAGACCATTTTGATTTCTGATATTAAAATATGCTTGCAGCTTCTCTCACAGTAATGTAATCTTTAATAACAGTGCCATATATTACATCATGCAGATAATAAATACAAATGCTAAACTGTGTTGGACTCTGGACAAACACTTGAAGATATCACTTGATACATTGTTCCACTTCGACAGTGAGCAATTTTGAGTAGGTTTGGGTTTTTTCCATACATATGCCATTATAAGCTAGTTTCATATACCCATTTTTCTAACTTGCTTGTGAAAAAAGTAGTATGTAAGATTCTACCAGAAGCTTTGCTGAAGTCCAAATGATAAATGCATTGCTTCTTCCATATTGCTAAGGCGTGTTACCTTGTGACTGAAGGAAAACATGCTGTTTTGAGGAAGTAGTGGGTTTTTTTTTTTTTCTTGATTTATGTGTTTTGTCATCTGGTAATCATCCTGCCACTGAAGTTTCATGTTTGACCCCTTCTGCATGACTACTTGTTGTGTTGCTTCCCTGCGAGCTGTGTAGCTGCTGTACACCAATACTGCAGAGCTCTGCAGGTTTTGCACCTGCCTTAATGGAGAAAGGAAGTTTTGTTGGAGACAGTTGCAGTGTGTCCTCCTGTCCTGCAGTGACCTGAAACTCTAGTTTTCTAGATTGTGAGGGCAGGGCAGAGGACTGAAAAGCTACAATCCTAGAGGTTGACTGCTCGTCTCTCCTTCTGCCATGCACAGGATATAAGGGAACCTCTTGTTGATTTTGATCCGTTTGCTCTAAGACAGATGATTCTGGGATGGTGTTTCCAGACAGCAACACATTGACCCATAATGCTGATGCTCAAACCAGTTAAAAAAAGGATAATCTGGAAAAAAAAAACTAGTGCCAATGGTGTTTAACAAACTTTACTTTTATGCTATTTTCATTTGTTGTCATTTTTTGTTATAGGACAACTTTCTGAGTTATCCTAACGTCTTCATGAAATCTCAGTCCTAATTTTAGGTACTTGCTTTGTAGTCATCTGGACATCTTGTAGACGATCTGTAGACATTTTGCATGTCTTCAGATGCACATTGAGATGCCTGGAATCAGGGTAATCACAGTGAAATGATCCTTCTGAGGGCGTAGTGTTTCAGTAGAGCTACTTCTTGATCTAGAAAGCTTTCCAGTCTTTGGGCAAAGACATTCAGCTGGAGGCAACGTTCTGATTTCCAGAAGTATTTTCACAGTGCATGGTGTGAGCTCACTGTACACACGCATCATCTCTAGCTTGTGTCACCTCGCTTGCTGATTTTAGCTGATCACCTCCGAGCTCTCTTCAGCTGAGGAGGGGCTTCCTTCCCACTTTCAACTAGTGACTTGGACGCTCTTGGCAGCTTTCTAGAGTATTGAGGTGTCAAGCCTGGAGAAGTCTGTTGCTGGCCATGCTCACCCAGTGCAGCAAAACTGGATGGAGATGAGTTGGTGATCTGTTCACTTTCATCCTGTTTTAATGGGAAAACAAATGCTCCCATTACTGAGAATATGTTGTGCAAAAGTAGTTCTCAAATATATTTGTTTTTATTTCAGAGTGATTGCTTAGTTGTTCTTACCTTCTTATTGTGCACCTTGGCTGCTTGCGTTTAGATGTGCGATAAAACAAATACTTACATTAAGAGAGGCTGCTCGTAGCCCAAGAGACAGAACGAAATCCTTCTTTCTGGTTTCTGCCTTCATATCCTGTGCTGCACTGCTTCAAAGTTAATTTCTTTGAGGGAATTTACAGCAGTTGTAAACTGCTGCTCTCAGCATCTATCAGAATTATTGCTTTTTCAGGTTTTCCTGCTTCTGACTTTCTCCCAAATACACCTGCCCTTAATTATTTTGAATTCTAACTTCTATCTTTTAGTTTGTCTCAGAATGGTCTATAATTTTGGACACATCCTTATTTAAAAAGGGGAGAAAACTGTAGAAAAATCTCCTGCGGATTAGATGAATTTCTTTTGGCCTCCTTCAGTTTTACTTCCTTTGACAAATGGTCTTTCCTGCTGGTATCTTTGCCTCTCTCCTGGGAATGGCTGTAATAGATGGGTAAATAAAGTCTCCGGTTTGTGCGCACTGAAGTGGTGATGCAGGTGATCAAGGTATGAATTGCTGCAAAGCCCCAGAAGGATCTTGTGCCTCTCTGCACATAGAGAGTGTCACAATGCGTCTCTAGTCTGGGTGGGAAGCACAATACTTGGGCCACATCTGCAGACCCCACGCTGGATTTGCTGCCTTCATGGCTTGATCCACAACATGAAGTTCACTTTTCACATTAGAAAATTATTATTGTTAAGCAGAGCTTTTTTTTTTTTATTTTCCCCTCCAGCCATTTGGAGTGTTTCCTATCACCTTTTTCTTTTTAAGAGATTTGAATTGCTTCCATCGTGAACCAGGAGAAACTGTAGGCTGTGTTCTGCTGCAAGCAGCAAATTTCCTTGTTGTTTTGGCCGCAGGCATCCAGACTGCCGTTGTAGATTGGCACAGAAGACATGTTGCACCCAGAGAATGGTTAAAACACTGGGAGTCCTCCCACAGTTTGGCAGTATTTGTGCCCTAGCAGAGCCCAGAGGTTTCAGCAACCCCTGTGTGTGATTGCCCAGGGCCTGGCCTGCGGAGGGGATGTTTCTGCACCAACCCTGAGCACCAATCAGGATGGAGGGGCAACCACAGGCCAGGGAAATGGTGCAGGCAGCGACTTGCCCTTTGGAGGGAGCGTTTCAGATGGGCTTTCCTGGGCAGCCTGGGAAACGAGGTGTGAAATCAGGCTAGTGCAGCAACCTGCTTGTGGGGCCAGGGCTCTTTGCTGATCTGATACCTGTGTGATCAGAAATTATTAACGATTCTGGATGGTCACGATTGCATATTTTCAAGAACGTAGAGAGTATTCCTGCTAGTGCTTTCTTTTGGCTTGTGTAATGTGGGTGTAAGGCATACTGAATGTTATTTATCATGTAATGAACTTAAGGCGTTTGTACAGACGTTGCAACAAAATAACAAAGCACGGGGTATAGCTGGTGCTGAAATATATAAAACAAAGATGCTGTAGCAGAAAGAGGGCTTTCTTGACCTCGTGTTAGGGCTAGAGTTGTTAAAAGTGCTTCACTGAGGACAATGCTGGAAGAAAATGGTTGTGTGTGTGGCTTTGGATGCTCTCTTAGGACTCTTCCTTGCCTTTCTATGCAGAGCTAGCAGGGGCTAGCTAGCAGGTTCCGCCTGCAGGGAGGCGAGTGGTCACAAACTCCTGCTCTCTCCCGTTTTTCCAAGCTTTAAAGCGCGGGAGGTGGGAAGTGCTGCAGGTTGGTGTGCTGGCCACCAGCTGGGGTGTCTGCAGCCTGCAGGGCAGGAGGGCACGGGGGAGACGGCGTGATCCTCAAGGACCGCTCAGCAGCAGCAGGGAACGTCCTCTGAGCTCGCTGTCCTGCTGCTAGCGGTTACTGCGCCAGCAAAGTCGGCATTAGCTGCTGGAACAGATGATTTCGAGAGAATTATTTGCATTACACAATTTAATACTTTTTAATAGCATTTTTTTAATTAAAAGGAGAGTCCTCTTGGAAGCAGCCTGAGCAGCTGCAGCTGAGTTCTGGTGTTTAATGTGATTAGAGAAACAGCTGGGGCTGGAGCAGAGCACCCGGCTCGGGGCTGGGGCCGGCAGAGCGGGTACGGGCAGGCACCTGGCCCGGCCCTGCGGTGCGAGGGCAGTTCCCATGCGGCTCCAAGCACATGGGAGCCCTCTGTGCCCTTCGCCTGGTTGCTCGCACGGCTGCGGCAGCACTGCTCGCTTTGCAGGCTCTGTGTGTGTACGTATGCTCTGAGCATCCCCTGGAGAAGGGGAAGAGAGCATCAGGCCAGCTTCAGTCCCCAGTTTTATTCAGTTTCCTCTTGCATGCCCAGTTTCCTCAGATCCGCCCCTCGCGGTGTCTCTCTCCTCCTCCCTTTCCTCAGGATGCAGGCAAATACTACGGGGTGTCTGTAGGAAGCTGCAGAGCAGCAAGGCCATGGCTCTCGCTCATGAGCAGCTGACCTGCGAATTGCACCCTGTCGTCCCCGTGGTACCAGGGCGCCTGTGAGATTGCATTGCTAAGGCTGTCTGAAAGAGTTGCTGTGTTGCACTTACCGTGACACGAGACAACCGGAAATCTCTGCCGGGTTGCATCGGCTCTGCTGCAGCGAAGGCAAATTAATTTGAAAGCCCCGAATGTTATATAATCATGACATGAAAACCTTGTATGGCAGAGCTTGGCCGGTTATGCCCTTGGCTTTACTATAACATTCAGATGCTTGTGCACACTGATGAAGCTTGATTTGGCATGTAAAAGGGCCCTATACCATAGTCTAGCCCCTAAAGACAGGCCAAGGCCTTTAGGGGTACCAGGATGTTTATTCGAGCTGCCTTTTCCTGAGCAGCGAGGGGAAGACGGTGGGAATTGTCCCATGAAGTTCTTCCTCGGTGTGTACGCTTGCCTTTTGCTGTGCCTTTGGCAGCTACTTCAACTACTTGCAGTGATCTCTGTGCAGCAGTTGCCCAAAACCCACCTTGTCTCCCCAGACCCTGCCCTTTCTGTGGCCCTGCTGAGCTGATCACTGTCACATGAGGTGCAGGGGGCTCTTCCTCCTGGGACCTGAGTGCGAGCGCAAGTACTCCTGCCCCATTGCTCTTGAGAGGAGGGTTAAACATTTAGCATGTTGGGCACAGTGAAAGGAAAGATGGGGTCAGATTTAGGCAAGGCATCTTTTTATATTTGAGTAGTTCAAGTGGATTTCTTTAAAAATTGAAAACTGCTTTCTGGTTTCTTCATGATTCATGATTCTCTCAAACTTTTGTGTTCTTCGAATCTGGCATTGTGCAACTCAGCAGCAATTTGCATTGGTTTTCTGGCTTATACAACTTATTAAGGGGGAGATCTTCCTCTTTCAGTCATTTCTTATCTTGCTTAAGGCATCAAGGACTTGGGGCTTTTTTCAGGAAAGGAGCAGAAAACATGGTGTAACTGATACAGCATTGCTTCTCACTAAAACACTTATTTTTCTATATTTAATGCCACTACTCCTTGATATGATTTCTTTTTAACAAAAAAAAAAAAAAAGAGTTGTAGGTTTTGGAACACTTTGAAATACCAACTTCAGGTTTTGTTCTTGAGGCAGGTTTTCCAGCGGGCAGAGGAAAGGAATGTTCCCAACACACGTTCTCAGGGAGTGCTACGTTGGGCAGCTGCAGCACGTTCCCCTGAGCTGCCCACTCTGGTGTCAGACCCTTAGCAAGGGCTCTGGCTTGCATCAGAGCCTTGGGTCTGACACACGCAACAGAGAATATAATGGGCACAACTTGCATCTGACAGCGCTCAACACGGGAGCTTTTGGGGGAAGGGGGTGATTTGGTCTCGTCGTTCTGCTCTTGTTGAATTATTTTTCCAAAAGCCAGCTTAGCAGGAGGTGCTCTCTGTGCGTTAGCAGTGAACATGGGATGAGAGCTGTATTTGCTTCAGGTGAGACTGGAGGTGAGACTGAGGGAAGAAGCAAGCTGGATTTGACCTTCCCTGCATTCTGCACGGCAGCAATTTAACAGTGCAGGGTTACACGTGCACATTTAAAATCCAAGGGACAGTTTCAGGTAGCAGTCTTCCCATGCCTAGACTTTCAGCCTAAAACTCTCTGCCTGACAGTCTACAAGAAATTCTCCTTTGGTTGGTAGTTGTTCTGCCACTGCTCACTCCTGCCCTCATTTTGATTTATTAGTTCTGACGTTATCTGCAAGACTTTGTTAGTCGTATGGAATTAGATGTTGTTATGAACATACAAGCACTCAGTTCTTGGTGTGGATGGACTTCTGTCTGTGCTGTGAAACGTCAGGCTCTTTCACCATATCCTGTAATAGATTCAGTGCCTTGGTGCCTGGCTCCTCACTTCTATTTGCTTCTCTTTTGTTCCCCTGTCCTCGGCTGCTCTTGCTTTGTAGTAAGTGCTCTTACATCAGTGAGATGTTTGACATGGAAAGAGTCGTCCAATGACCTTGAGTGTGTGTGGGGTTGGCAGGGATGGACTTTCTGGGCCTGTAAGAACCCCCTGTTCCTTCCTGATTAGGAAGGAAGTTTGGCTTGAATTGCTTCTTCAGGGCTATGGTAGCAACTAATAGACATGCCTCATCTTCTGGTACAATACACAGAGTGAAAACAGGTTTCTTTGACAAGTCCTATACTTTCTTGTAGTTAGTTGGATGGAAGACCTTGAGTTTCCATTGTGTCCCAAACCCTTCCAGATGGGATTGATGTTCTTTTTGTGATGTGTATATTTGTGCTGCTTGCTGTACGAGGCACAAATGTCGCTGCTGCTCTGTGTAGAGCTGAAAAAGGGCCTGTAGTTCCTTTTCAGAAAAGCAGAGACAGATTAATGCTTTCAATTTTAGTTCTCCTTTTTTGTTGTCCTAGCTAGTCAGTTTTTCACTCCTTCACCTTCTAGCATCTACAGATGATTTTACTCTTTCCCATATTGTGTCCACAGCTTCTGTGGATGTGAGAGGACTATGCAGGCTGGTGAAATAATTAGATGGGCTGTAAGGACCTACAGCGTGTAGCACAGATGGGATCTACTTTTCCTGGAAAAAAATATATGAAACAAAACCACTCACCACTCTGGATTCCTGTTATCCACTCCTGGAAGTGGACATCCAAGAAGCTGCCTGCTGCTGTTCATGTGGAGGGCAATCACATAGGACGTGTTTAAAGTATGAGCTTAAAAAACGACTTTATTTATACCCTTTCTGGAAGGTGGAGGCATCAGATGCTGTTTGATGGTTGTGTATCTCTGTAGGGAATGTTAAGATAGTCTGGACTTCCTTGATGAACCCGAGTGGAGAGGAGGCTGAGAAACTCTTTAAGTGCTTTTATCCTCAACACAGTCTGAGGGTGTAGGTAGAGCTACTTCTGAACATGTGCTGCTCTGTGGGGTGGTTGAGTGGTGTTGGAAAAGGCAGTTAACATCATAGTCCCTGCTAGTTAGGGTTGTGTTTGAGAGCAAGGCAAGTCATTTTAACTTGTGTGTTAAAGAAGGAGGAGCTGCAGATTGCAGTACTCTTTCTAGATCCTCTCTAGCCGAGTGGGACAGCTCTTGTGGCGATGCATACAAGTAGGTAGGGTGACACTTTTGGATGAAATACCACTTTGTGCCCCTCCAATCTACCATAGGACATTGATTTTATTTATATCCACCAGCATAATATGAAAGGGCTATGGGCTAGAATTGAAAGTCTTGAGAGTTTTGGTATATTGAGACCTCGTAATCATTTTTGATTCTACTCAGCCCCACTCCCCTCTAACCTTTAAACCTAGTATTTTGAGCTGCTGCTGCTTGTTCCTCTGTAGAGTAGTCATGCCCGCTTTCATCTTTGCTTTTTGTCATTTTTGGCTTTTGTTGGTTTTGCTCTTCTACTCCCTGAGCTTAGTTGAGCACGTGGAATCTTAGACAGATTTTGATCTGCACCCCCCGGGCTGTCACAAGGAAACAGCTCCCATTAAAAGTTAACAACCTGCATCCTGCCTCCAAGGCCTCATCTCTTCTTCTGGCAGTTGGAGGGTGACCTATTCATGAGTGTTTAGGAGCTGTTTATGTGTCCCTCTCCTGCATGTACTCATCTAGTCTCATGAGGGAAAGCCTGCCCTGTGCTGGAAGCCCAGGGTCTGTTTAGACCATTTTCCTTCTTGTTTCTAGTCTTAAATGAAAGTCTTTTTTCCTAGGAAACACTGTCCTTCTCTGTTGCATTTCTGTAATGCTGTCTCTGTTGGATCCTGCCAAGTGCTCAGGAGGCAAATTTGAAGTGCACTTTACATGTAAACACGAAGTGGTAGTGTACAGAGACTGCTACAAAGCCAACTAAAGCTCTTGGAGGAGATATTTTTGCAGAGTAATTCAGAGAACTTAATTCTTAAAGGTGATAGGTCTCTGTTTACATGCTTTAGCAACAGCATGTTTCACCTGAAACACCTATTCCCCTGTTCTTCTAGCGGTAATTCCTGCCTCGCAGCCTTGTCATGTGCACGACACCCCTCCCAGGCCCCTACAGTTAGGTGCAATTGAAGCACATTTAGGGAAGGAAGGTGCTCAGGGGACAGCCCAAGATCTTGTAAGTTAAGGCAGGAAGAAAGCAGGGAAGTGCAGGCAAGCTGGAGAATGAGGAAACAATGAAATGCTTTTAGGTTAAGTAGCAGCCTTGGTGCTACATCCGTGCTGTGCTGGGGGTGGGGTGTTCGCAGGCATGGGAAACAGTGCCTTAGCAAAGGAGAGCTTGGAGGAGGATTAGAGGAGAGTGCTGGTAACATTCACCAAAGCTGCCCATGTTGGGTGGGAGCATTTGCCAAGTGCTGCTCTGCAACATCCTCCAGATGATGGTAGCAGCTGATGTCATGAGCCAAAAAGAGGCAAACTGGCCTCTTGGTTTGGAGAGAGGTAGTCATTATGGTGAGGAGAGTGAAGACAGGTTGCTTATATTGTATGGAGAATAGAACAGAAGACAGCAAGGAGATACAGAAGCATCATTGAAATAATGAACGAGAATAAGGATCTTTGTCTTCTGGAGAGAAGAGCTGTAATATTGCTTTGGTCAGCACTAGATAACCAGATGTTGCAATGACTGGGATCCAGCCTGGGTTAGCTGTTGTAGTTGGATAAATCAATAGAAGGGCTTTAGAGACTCGTCTAAAGACTTGTGTAAAGAAGATGACCCATCCCTAGTCCAAGTGTTAAAGCTTAGGAATTGAGTCAAATAACATTGCTAGGTTATGACTGGCAGGCAATATAGAGAACCTTTCTACCAGGAAACTAGAGGAGGGTGAGATGAAATTAAGAGCTTAATTTCAACAAAAGAATACTAAGGGATAGCATCCAATTCTGGAGGTTAAAGGGAGCAAGGAAGAGGTAAAGATGAAGAGTGAGAGCAGAACTACTGGGGTATAAGTGTGGAAACTGAAGAAGGATGACATCTTTGTGAAGGAGGACGTGGTCAGATGTGACTGCTGACAAATAGATCTGGAAAAATGAGGCAGGAAGCTGATATGAGCTTTTCTTAAGGGTTTTGGGATAGAAGTAATAATGGAGTGAGTTAAAGATGAAGGGAAGGAACTGGATTTATTGAATTTGTTAGATGATGGTACTGACTTGTAGGTGGACTATTTTTTTCCTTTGGAGATTCTGAAAAGAGTTTATCTTGTGTAGTCAAAGTGTGTGGGAAGGGAACACCACCCAAGTAGGAGAAAGCTCCAAAGTTTTAGAGGTTGTTTTGCCACAGGGTAGGGGCTGGATGTGTGTGAAGGATATCTATCTTTTCCTTTGAGATGATGATGGAAGGAAAAAGGTTACAGGTCGCCAGGTGAGTGCCCAAAGCAAAGGGCATGGGCGATTAAGGGGCTGATTGTGGTAGGGAGAACTTGGCTTTGTGCATAGGTCTGGTCTGAGAGGTGACGTGTTTGCTGCGTGCTATTTAAATCCCCACTTCTTGATTGTGTTTTTGCAGTGCGGCTCCATGACAGTATTTCAGAAGAAGGTTTCCATTACCTCGTCTTTGATCTGTAAGTGTCTCTGTTTTGGCTTTGAAGCTTCATCAGTGATACAGACATGCGGATTGTTGACTAAGAATGGAATAAAAGGCACCTGCATTATTATAATTTTCTCTTTCCGTATTGAGCCCTGTACGTGATTCTAGTCCACTTGATAAAAATCCATTTATGGTGCGGTAGGAGATGGCCCAGGAAGGCTCCTGGCAGCAGATGTAAGTGTTGGGTGGTAAAGGGCAGCCCTCCTGGGTAGGGAGGGAGTCTGCAGAGGTCAGAGGATGAGTCTTTTGCCCAAGCTTATCATATGCCCAGCTCTGTAGATGAACATGGGCCATTTGTGCCCCATACTTCAGTGGTGCCCGCAGTCTAAGGGCTCTCGTGCACGTACCCCTGCTTGGGCCGCAGTTGTGGGATGTTCCTTGTGGCCCCTGTGTTACATAGCTCTGTACAAGCTGTGCAGTGCAGGCTGCTGAGAGGATCCCGGGGAAAAAGGGGCCGGTTAGTGAGGCACCGTATGTGCTGTACCCCCCTACATGCAGACAGACTCTGTAACCTCCCTTGTTATTTCAAATTGCAGGGTTACTGGTGGGGAGCTCTTTGAGGATATTGTTGCCAGAGAATACTATAGCGAAGCAGATGCCAGGTAAGACTGTTTCCAGATCCATCCGCGTGTGCGCCCTGTGTGTGCCAACACAGTGGAATGAATTTCCTGCCTGCTGTTCCTGTGCATGGCTTTGTTCTGAAACTCTTGCTCCCTTCCTGGAAAAAAAACATTCTTCTCTCTGCCATAAGCATAAACTATTGTCACCGGTCAGCCCTGACTCACCACAGCTCCAGCGCCTGCCCTGTGTGGAGCTCTGTCCTGGGAGAGCTGTTGCTGGGGACAGCTGTTGCTGGGGGCTTTGTGGGCCTGACCTTCCCTCAGTGAGCAGGGCAGGGCTGCCCGTTGACCTCTACATCCTCGTGCCGGGGCTGCAGGGATGTGCTCTTGCTTTTGGGCAGGCTTCATTAATTTGCCCGTGCCCAGGTCAGCATTTCCTGAGGGGAGGCCACGTTTCTGAGAGCCTTTTGTGCCTGTAAGCTCCCTGGTGCAGTGAGAAGAGGCGCAGCGTCTGTGGGACCTTTGTGTTCTGATATTAAGCACATTTCAAGTTCTGCCCTTCCTTTCTAGGGTGTTCCTCTCTTGCTGGCTGCGGGTTCCCTGTAATGCGCTGTACTGTTTACATGGGTGGGGAGTCGGTGCAGCAGTAGCCCAAGGTGCTGCCCGACCTCTCCAACTCATCCTTTGGACATGGAGCATTTGGAATCCAGCCTGGGGTTAGGCAGCTTCTGCTGGGCTTTGGCAGGGCTTGGGAACAGCCTCGTGGGGACATTTTGCTCTGCTTGTTCTGCACCTGCTTGCCCGTGCCATCCTAGTCCTCAGGGGAGCAGCAATAGCAGAGCTGTGAGTGAGGAGGGAGCGGCGCTGCAGCAGAGCCTTGTGCTGCGCAGCCTCTGCGGACAGAGCACCCCGAGAGGCTGCTGTCTGCCAGGGAGCTCCCCGCGGGAGAGCTGGGGCCCTGCGGGTGTTGTCAGCGGGGCTGTGTCATGTGGATGCTGTTGGCACACACGCACAGGCACTCAGCCCGCTTTGCCCTGAAGCTGGCAGTTTTGGGGTCATTGCCATCCTTTCCTCTGCCTCTCTTGCCCGTGTCTGTTCCCCGGAATAGGCTGTTCCCCAGTTGGTGGCAGGTTAGGGGAAAGGGAGTGTCCGCTTTCCTAAGGCGCTCAGCCCTCTCCTTTCAGCTGGCCAGGCCTTGCAGTGCCCGCAAGATGACTGAGTGAAACTCCTCCCTCCCTTGCTCCCCATGCCGAGCTGAATTCCAGAGCAGGCTGGGAGAGCGAGGTCCGTGCCAATCTGCCGCACTTGGCTCGCCTGGGACACCTCACACTTTTGCCATTTTTGGCCAGAAAATGTCTCTCGCTCAGACTCAGCTCTGTTCTAATTATACATTTTTTGTTTTGGGAGCGGGGAGATATTCATGGATTGCTACCCTGAGGATTATACTGCCAGCTCAGGAAGCGGGGGGTGGCAGTTCCACTGTGCTGCACATGCTCCCCTCTTCCTCCCTTCACCCGCGTCCCGTCTTTTCCAGTAGCAGATTTCCTTTCCCTGACACATTTCACTCGTTTCAGTTTTTTTTCCCCCAAGACTCAGGAAGTTCAGCAGGGAGACTCACTGCTCCTGCAGTGGGAATTGTCACAGGACACAGACTGAGTTGCCCACATCTGCTTGCTTACTGCCCAGCTGTGCAAGCTGTCAAAATCCCTGCTCCTTTCCACGTTACAAGGAGAGTTTTGTTAGGATGCCACTTATGCACATATGTACTTAGGCATTATCAGCTTCATCTTGGGAGCTAAAGGAGGTTTTAGCGATGATTTCTACCAGAAATCTCACCCATGGGTATGTTGTGCTGTCCTTGCATGACAGGTGCTAATAATATGTGGTTTTCCCATGTGGTTGCTGCAACGAGAGCAGCAGAAGTGTCCCTTTGCTATGAGTGGGGGGAATGCAGCGCAGCGCGCTCAGCGGGGAGCGAGTCTGCTTCTCACATCGCTGGCCCCTTAAGTGGGATCTGTACTTAAAAGGCACCCAGCAAGCGGGTGTGTGCACGCATTGTGTATGCAAGTGCTTGAGATGCTGCACTGAAAGCTTTGCAACCTGGCAGGCACCCAAGAGTTTGTTGGGGCTGCTGCTTTCCAAAAGTTTATGCTTTGCTCTGGGCTAGCCCAGCTGAATGTTTCCTGGAGTGGTTTGGCCCTGTTTGCCCCTTCTCAGCTGCGGGAAGTTTGCAGATAAACGAGCAGTCTCTGCTGGTCTGCAGGTGCTCAGGTGTCTCGGTTCTGCTGCATGAAGAAATTGGCCGAAAAAACAAATGAGATTAGTAGTGAGAAGGGAGAAATGAAGGTGGTGAAAGGAGAAGGAAAAGTGGTAATGAGAGGCAGGACCAAGGCTTTGAGGTTCTGTCACAGCTGGGATGGAGGGTGGGAGTCCAGCTGGGACAATGGCATGCAGTGGTCAGGACAGAGGGCATAGGCCTGTGCTCCTGGGTGTAAAAGTTGAGGGAGCAGCTCTGGGATGAGGTGTCAATGTGTGTAACCTGTGTGTCTCCCTTTATCTTGCAGCCACTGTATTCATCAGATACTGGAGAGTGTGAATCACATTCACCAGCATGATATCGTGCACAGGGACTTGAAGGTAATGTTTCCTCTGGGCCACAGAGGCTGAGGAGAGAAGCCAGGGGATCAGTGCAAGGGCAATAATGTGTTGCCAGCCAGCAGGGCCCCTTTTTTCTTTTTCTTTTTCCTTTTTATTTGAACTGGGATCAGAGGTTCCAGAACTTGCTCTTTTGGATTTTTCCAGGGGTTTTGCTGGTCTCCCAAGGAAGTTTTGGGTCTGAACTTGATGAAACTTGCCAGCTGTCAGTCTCTCTGAGGCAGCTTCAGGAGAGGGTAGTGGTGATCCTTGGGACTGATAGGCTTTCAGAGAAATTTGAGTAGGATTCATTAGAATGAAGGATTCTTTTTAGTCTGTTGTTGAAGAGATATCTAGAGACCCGGGGCATTCTCTGCTCAATCTGCCAAGATGAGTTTGTCTACACAGAACATGTATATTTTTATTCTGCACTTGAATTGCCAAATGCATGCCAGTGGGCTAGGCTAGGGATGCACAATAAGAATTTTTCATCCATCCTCATCAGTAGAAGCCTTTATTGCTGGCCAGTTAAACACTACTTCAGTCAACCATTTGCCATGTTGTAACGCATTTATAGACCCAGAACCCCCTCAGTGGAGTTATTTGAACTCCCTTCCCACACAATGCCAGTTGTACTGGGAGCTGGGCAGGCTCCAGAGTGAAAAGCCTTGTGCGGGAAGGTCTGCCCTGCAGCCCTCTCTGTCTAAAGAGGGAATGCTGATGGCCACCAGTGTTCTGGTTAAATTAATACAGGGTGACACCTGCTCCTAGTGATGGTTTGTTGTAGAATACATACAGAAAGGTATAAAAATACTTGGCAGAGAGCGTGGCAAGTGTGTGTTGCAAGTTCAGTGGCAGTGTTTCCGCAGTGTTTTGATCTATGAGCAACTGTCAGCCCGTAATGTTTCTGGCACATTCTCTTGCAACACTTGGTTGGCCTTCTGACTCGGAGCGCTGTGAAAAGATGCAGGTGGTCCGTTGTGGAGAGACCAGGATGATCTGGATTAGAGTTGACACCTCTCCTCAGGAAGGTAACCCCCAAGAGGCTCCGCTGGGAGGGCCTTGTGGAAATGGGTGGTGTCTTCTGCAATAGGATGGTGTGAGTTTTCTTTGCTTCCTGTGTGCAAAACGGTGCACTCTAAAAAGGCATCATCTGTTTTGCTCCTCAGGTTCTGTTTCTTTTAAAATAGTGATCTTGTTCAAAATTTAGCAGGTGCTAAGACTCTCCCCTCACAGTTAATGTGTTTCCTCTATTACTTGCATTGATTGACTGAAACTGGCCTGGCTTGAGGAGTAGCCATTCTTTTTAGCAAGAAATGTTGCTGTGTTCTTTAATATTCTAGCTCTTTGCCAAAACCTTGGCCTTCAAGGTCAGCATTTAATAACTGCAGAACTTGCTTCATGGAAAGTTTGCCTTTTGCACCACATTCTGAGCTAGTCTTTTGGCTGATGTGCCATTTAAGAACTTCAATCATTGAACTGCCCATAGGGAAGTATATGTATTCACTTATCTGTATGTATTCACATCAGCACTCAGGAGTAGGTAAAACCTAAGAGAACCCATAGCTTGGTGAACATGTGCGTAGATAAGTAGCATTAGGTGGTGGTAGTAGATATCTTCTAGAGGCAAGTAGTGCTTAGCTAGCCTAAGTCAGACTTAAATTTCACTGTTTCTTAGTCAAGCCAAGCCCAGATGCGGTCTGAATCTGGGGAGTCAAGTGTAGGAACTTGTTTGTGCTGGTGAGTTTTCCTTTCTGTAGCTTAATTCCCGCAGCCTTCTCCTCTGCCAGTGCAGCGAAGAGCCAGAGGCAGTAAAACGCGCTCTACCTCTGCTGCCCGTGCTGCTTACAACAAGGACAGGGACAGGCAAAGCCGTCTTGTCTTCATTCAAAGCAAACCAAGGCACAGGCCCAGCAGACCCCCACTCAAAGGCAGGTGGATGAGGAAAGCATCCTCTTCCCGTCAGGCAGAATAGCAGGGGAGAACAAGGTGAGCAGGCTGCAAACGACCTCCACCAAAAGTGTGAAACCGAGACCAAGTCCTGCTTCTGTTTCTTCCAGGCTTGTATCCTGCTAGGTTAAAAACTCCAGCTGGCACATGTATTGCACACATGTTCAGAAAGGGGTAGGATAACAACTCTGTCCTGGTTTGTCCTTGTCTACTAGTTGGGTTTCCTGTCGAGCTGTGGTAGCTTCCATGTCCAAGACTTTAGTGATTCAAAGACAGAAGTGATGCGGCTCTCCATGGTGTAGGTGAGAGGCAGTGGCAAAGCAGCATATTTTATACTGCTGTAAATGAGGATTCATAGCCCGGAAAAAGAGCTTACAGGACCACTTATTGCTGTGCTGTTTATGCTAATTTGAGACAGGCTTTTTCTGCAAGGGATGAAAGCTACTGCCCTGCCTATCTAGATGGTGTCTTTCCACATTACAGGTCTCTGTTTGGCAGCCCTTATTAGCGTCATATTTACTTTCCCAGTGCCTTGGGGACAATGTAATGTTCATGGGGAGAAACATCACTGTGTCTGCAGCAGAGTGTCTGCTGCATCTCCTTCCCCTCCCTGCTCTCTGCAGAGATAGCAGAAACCAATTTGGGATGCTCTGCTGCAGGAACTGTACTGCCAGTGCCCTCTGGTGTCAGCACACGGAGTGCTGGGAGAGAGGCTCTGCCTCCTGTGGAGGGTTATAGGAGGCAGAGAGGAGAAGATCCTTGTACTGAACGAGAATTTTCTACCAGTGTAGGTCCATACTGTTGTTCTCATTGCCCTCCCTTAGCCCAAACAGCTCTACCTTGTGCCTGCTAAATTCAGGCAACTTAAACGATGCAAATACAGAGGCAGGAGGCTTTCAAGAGGATTATCACTCTTTCATTATTATCCACTTTCTTCTTTCTTCTCCCCAGCCTGAGAATTTGCTCCTGGCAAGTAAATGTAAGGGTGCTGCTGTCAAACTGGCTGACTTCGGACTGGCCATAGAAGTGCAGGGAGAACAGCAGGCCTGGTTTGGTAAGAGTGTTTGAGTGCTCCCACTTTTGCTTCCTGGAGCCTGGTTGAATTTCAGTCTCCCTGAATGTTTTCTCCGAGCTCTTGCAGAGTGCTTGCATGTACTTGGCATTGCTACTTCCTCTCCCAGTATTCCAACCACTAGGTCCTTAAGCAGAAATCTAGTTGTGATAGAAGAAAGAATAGGATAAGTACAGGCAGAAGTTTTGACTGTTTATTTCTCTATTTTTATTCTCGGTGTTCAGTAGATGTTAGGGTTAGCAATGAAAGCAGCTGCTAAGTTTAGACACTGTTCCAAACTTTCTTACTACTCAGGAGTCCTGAGATCTGGAATATTGTTTGGTCATTTTACAGAAATAAGTTTGACCTGGCCTTCCTCAGCCCAGGATCTGGCCTTATCTTGAGGTAAAACTGAATTAGAAACAAGACTTTCTTGGGCTGTAAACATCAGCTCTGAGATTCTGCAGTGCTGTGGAGACTTGGGCTGGCTGGCTGCTCTTCCTGGTTTGCCCGCCCCATGTGGCCATGGGTTGCGTTCCATCTACGTCTAGTATTTTCAAATTGCAAGTCATATCTATAGCAGTGAGTGGAGTTCTGGTGCAGGGGGTTGTGCTCAGCTGCGTTACAGATTTCTTTTCTATTTTGACTTGTAAAGCAGTGCATAGACACTTTGCCCACTCCATGTTTTGCCATTTCTGCTGGTCTACCAGGGGTATCTCTATCTCTAGCAGATGTGCATAGGGCAGGGGGATGGGATTTGTACTCTGTTGAATGCCTTTAGTGGATTTTGTAATATCACAGCATCTCTTTCCTGCTTGGGGACTGCAAGTATTTCATGTCATCCATTTCCTGGCAGGGTTCGCTGGCACTCCAGGCTACCTCTCCCCTGAAGTCTTAAGAAAAGATCCTTACGGAAAACCAGTGGATATATGGGCATGTGGTAAGCTTCCATCAAAATGTTTTATACTTGCACCACACCTTTTTGTTTGTAGGAGCTATTCCTTAAAATCTATTGCTGGGAGGGAATGCAGTGCTGCTTCTTGACATGTGGATAGATGAAGACATACTGAGAATAACCACTTTGTGTAGACAGAATTAATTATTGGAGCCTGAATTAATTTGATTTTTGGCTCCTAATCCTTTTTTTCAGTCTACCTGTTGCATGTTGGAGCCTTGAGATAGAGCTGTTTTTGACTGCAAAGAGTCAGTTATTTAGGTCTGTAGCCATTCTCTATTACACAAACTATGTAGAAGATGAAATATTGAAGGGAACTGGTTTTTTTAAAAGGAAGTTAAAAAAAAAAAAGTAAACATATCTGGGACTGATAAGTTTAAAGCTGGTGGTATCAATGTTGCCTGACATGGACGAAATGTGCCTCTATAGACCAGGAGTATTAGTCTTGTCAACAGCTCTCCGTCCCGAGAACACGCCCAGCAAACGTCTACAAATCTGTTCCTTGCTAAGAAGTCCCTTGCCGCCAGCAACCCCCGGGGATGTGGCTTGGGTTGTCCTTGTGGCTCAGCAGCTACGGTGGCCATAGTGGGGAGGAGGGTAGAGGGGCCTCCTGCAGCACATCCTCACCCTAGCAGCAGGGTATAAGAGCTGAACGTGAAGTGCCAGGTCCAGTTGAGCAAAGGAGAGATTTGTACTGTTCTCCAACACCTTGTGAGACCAAGTTTGATGGCAAGTGGAGATGCAGAGCAGCCATTGCCTTGGGGAGAGTCAAAGAGGAGAGGAAGAGGGGCTGAAGGAGCAGTTGGCATGTTCACCTAACCAGTGTGTCACTCTCTCTCTCCCAGGAGTGATTCTGTACATATTACTAGTGGGGTACCCTCCCTTTTGGGATGAAGATCAACACAAACTCTATCAGCAGATCAAAGCCGGAGCCTATGATGTAAGGACGCTTTCTTGCTGACTACCTACACGGGTGTAGAAGCACTGTCCAAAACATGCTTCTTGGTCTTGGTGTCCAGCAGCAGGCCCCAAGCTACACTGCAAAGTGGTGGTGTTTGCAGGAGATGATGTGCCTTGTTGTTGTCACTGCCTGAGGCTACTAAAAGGACATGTAGGACATCAAGACACTGCTGGTCATTAGGGAAATATCGCTGGAAATTAACATCATGAGTGTCATCTGCTGTGTTTACCATGGCCAAGTCCCAAGAACATCACCAGTGCTAACTCTTTCAAGCAGAGCCAAGTACAAGGAAAGAGTCTGTCTTTATCAAGGCCTCATTAAAAGTGAGGACGTTTTCTAAGGAAATAAGAGCGTAATTCACAGCCTTGGCTGTCCTCTGCTCCACAGCAGCATTTTCTGCAGCTGTGGAAAGTGTGGAGCCCTGTGAGCAGACTGAGTGGCTGGGCTTGGCGGCATGGCTTGGTGGTAGGGATCAGCACAGTGGGTTTGAGGCTCCAGTAAGAAGCCAGGCACATCCTAGGGCAGTGCTCAGAGCATGACCGAACTGAGCTGCAAGAAGCCTCTGGAGGAGAGGAACAGTGGGGAGGTTAGAACAAGAAGCAAAGGTGAAAAGGTAAAGATAAAACCCGAGCTGGGTGGGCGCAGGAATGTGGGTACTTGGCATAATGTGAGAAGGCTCAGGAGGAAGAAGAAACTCCTGAACTTGTAGTTCAAGCCCTGTGGGAAGTTGGGGAGCTCATTCCGCAGGCTGCCCTAGGATGGCGGTGCCCAGAAAGCTGGGGTTCTGCTGCGGCCTGGGTTGCAGGCAGCTCCTGTGGCCAAGACCAGTGGGGCGGCGTGTGTGGTGAGAACTCCTGTCCGCCTGGCCCTGTGTCCTGCCATGGTGGCTTCCTCAGTGAGAGCAAAGTCATGTCTTTGATGGCTTTAAATGGACTTCTGTTCTTCTCTTGCCTTCCTGCCTCTCTTGTTTCTGTGTTCTTCCTGTGTTCCTTGTTCTCTTTTTAAGTGGTTTTGCACTAATTATGTAGATGTGGATTTTCAAAGTACTTTGGGGATTAAATGTCTGACTCTTTTTTGCAAATAATGGAGAGTAAAGTGCCTAATCCTGACACCTCCTGTAATTCATCTTCCTGTTGTTTCTTGCATTCCTATATATAATGAATAAGTTCCAGTAGATTCTTCCTGTGTTTTGCCTGGCAGAGAACAGCTCGAGTCGTACAAGCGTGCGTGCACCTGGGGCCCCCACCTCAGCATGTAGGGCTCTGGGTGCACTGGGCTGTTATCTCTCAAGCCACAAGGAAGTGGTAACCATGAACTAGACGTTGTATTGTTCAGGAGGGGTTTTGCAAGGTGTGACCAGGAATATGTTTCAGATAGCAGAAGAGTGGGAAGTGTCTTGACTGAAAGCTCAATATTATGAGTTTTAAATAGTCCCTTGCGATGTTTGCAGAACAAGTTGTGTAGTGCTTTGCTGACGCCTGGGAATGCAGAAGAAAGATTATATGCAAATTGGGTATGATGAGTGTATTTTCATGACCCGACTGAGCACAGCACAACATGCAGAAGAGAGCTGGAATAAACTTTCTCTAAGCATTGTGGTACCATTAGGAAATATTCTCAATGCAGATTGGGCTTCCTTTATTCCTCCTCCTCCTACCCCATCCCTGCCTTCTGCCTTTAAAACAGAACTTTTAACCCAACGGCAGATTTATCTTTATGCTCCCAAGTTCATCTGTAGGGTTCCTAGGGTTGAGACCTACTGCAATTAGTCTCAAGGTGCTGTCATCTGTATCACATGCAGGCATCTGGAGGGTGGCTTAATATCCCTTCTTTATCGTTACTGGAACTGTAGGAGGGAACACAGTTACCCCTCATGGATGATCAGCAGCTGAATTACTTGGAAGTTCTGTTTTTGTCTCCGTGTTTCTGTGTTCCCATCTGCCCTTGCATCTCTCTTGCTCGTCAAGCAATGATTTCTGGTATGGTAGAAGCTCGCTGACAGCTTTCTGGTGCCTTACTTACACCTAAGTGTGTGGGGTTGTTCCATTACAGTGCACTTTGTGCTGGGGAAAGCATACTTCGTGGATGTTAGGATGTTAGCTGGTGTTGCTTTCACAAAGTTTGGCTATAGATGTATGTTTGTGATGTTGTCTATGCTGTTAGAGCTTGTTAACATGCTCGAGAAGAGCAAAATGAGTTTAAAAAAAGTAATACTTGTGTTTTTCATGTCACAACTCAGTTAAAAAGATCTATGACTGTACTTTTTTGACTGGTGAGTATGAATGAAGTTCAAAGATCTGACTGAATCCTAAAGGCTTTTAAAGTGGATAATCTTCCTGCATGTGTTTGCTGAATGGTCCAGGTATGTCCTGCTGTCTGGTACTGTTCATTTGTTGTATTCTGTAGAATTTTCATTCAGTTCAGGCTTTTACTTTGTTGTTGTTGTTCAAATATGTTAACCTGGTACCAAAAGAGGAAAAGTTGAGAGTTCAGCTGTGTGGGAGGGAAAATCCCTTCTGCTGACAGGGGAAGTTATTTTGAGTTAATCATGTCTGTCGTCTTCCTCTTTCAGTTCCCATCACCTGAGTGGGACACTGTGACTCCTGAAGCCAAGAATTTAATCAATCAGATGCTAACGATAAACCCAGCAAAGCGTATCACAGCTGACCAGGCTCTCAAACATCCATGGGTCTGCGTAAGTGTGTTCCTCTGTTGCAGGTTGGTTTGTGGCTTACTCTTAAGGCCAGAATATTTAAAAACTTAAATTGTGATTTTGGGAGGCTGTCCCTGCAGCAAGATAACTTTGTCATTTTATGATGCTTTTATTGTCCCTGTAAGAAAAAAAAAAAAAAAAAAAAAAAAATCACTTGCTGCTTAGACCAGTTTCTTGACTGTCTGTAGTTTCTGTTTTTCCCCTCATTTCCACTTCCAATACAAATCACCCCACCATGTCAGATGGAGTTTGGGTTCACACAAAGTATTTTAGGATTATTTTGTTCTGCATCTCTCTGTCTGTTGCATTGCGTCTTTGCAATTTTGGAACACTTCTCTAGCATGACAGCTAACTAGCTATAAACCTGCAAGCACTTAAGCACCTTTTTTTTTTTTTTTTTTTTTTTTTT